>PVKH010006111.1:0-21293 GCA_004027955.1 Chaetophractus vellerosus
CTCATCAAGCATCTGGGTGGTGACAAAGCCCTAGACCTCACCTTCCAAGAGCATTGGGGTGATTTTCACACCTTACCCAATCTTTGAGTTAGAGTCTTAACCCCTCTAGTACAGTGAACTGAAGACAACATCCTCCCTAACCTCTGGTATACAGCCTCAACCCTCTCAGAGCAACAAGTTGACCACCTGGCCTTCCCTAATCCATGGGGGACAGGCACACCCATCTCAGACCTATGGGATGCTGACTTTAACCGCCCTAACCCTTGAGGAATGTGCTCCACCCTCTCTGTACCCTGGGATGACAAAACTCTCCCCAAACATCAAGTGGGAATACCTGCCCTCATCAACTGCTGAGGCAAACTCACCCTCTCTGTATGCAAGGGTGGGGTTCTTCTCTTGGCCCAAGGTGATGTATTAATTCCAGATCTCAGCTTCCATGGTTTTCCTCCTAAAGCTGTTTCTTCTTCAATCTCTCCTTTCCATGTCCCTTTTAGTCCAACCTGACAGTGGTTTTGTTCAAATAGCTCTCTCAAAAAGCTTGTTGGCAGGCTCAGTTAGACACAGCAGAAGCCCCAGGGAGAGAGAGAACCATTTGCCTGAAAATCTACAGCTGGCCTTGTGGAGCAAGTAGAGCAGCTGAGCCCAGAGAGAAACAAGCCCTGGGAAGAAAGGAACCCAGGAAGCCTGAACCATTGGCAGACATGGTCAGCCATCTTGCTCCAACATGTGGCAACCAACTTTGGTGAGGGAAGTAGCTTAATGCTTTATGTCCTGGTTATTGTAAGCTCCTACCCCAAATAAATACCCTTTATAAATGACAACAGAGTTCTGGTATTTCCATCAGTACCCCTTTGATGACTAATACAGAATTTGGTACTGGAGAGTGGTGTCATGCTTTTGCAATTACTAAAATGCTGGAATGGTTTTATAAATGGGTATGGGGTATTTTTTGGAGGAAATGTGAGATGCTTGATAGAAAAGGCTGAGATTGCTTTGCAGAGACTGTTGGTAGGAATGTCGATGCTAAAGAGACTTTTTATGATGCCCTAGAAATAAATGGTGAAACTTATTATTGGAAACTGGAGGAAAGGCAATCCATGTTTTAAAGTCACAGAGCACTTAGCAAGATTGACTCCTGGTGTTTTATGGAAAACAGAATTTGAAAATGGCGAGCCTGGGCATTTAGCTGAAGAACTTTCCAAAGTAAACTTGGAGAATGTGGCTTGGCTTCTGCTTGCAGGTTATAGAAAAATGCTAGATGAGAGAGATGAGCCAAGAACTGAACTGTTGGGCACAAGGAAAACAGAAACTGATTCTGGAACTTCCAAGTCTCTGGAAATCAAGCTCCCAGATGATAGTGTCCCATTTGAGAACTTAACTAAACTTGGAACTTGTAAATCAGGATTGAAGATGCATTTATCTAGGAAAGACTTGTGGGAAATCTTATTGTTTGATGGCTTGGACCCCTGCTTCTTGCATGCTAAACCAACAGATTTCTGGTATGTTGCATCAGCACCCCTTTGGCTAACTAATACAAACACTGTTCTAAGCATTTCACACATCTTAATCTAATCTCAAGATAACTCCGTGAGAAAGATGCTATTAACTACATTTTATACATATGAGAGAACTGAGGCATAGATATTTTCTAAAAGAATTTGCCATTTTAGTCCTCAGCTATGTTTTTTGCAGGTAGGTAATGTCAAAACAAAATAAACCTAAGGAAACAAAAGTACTAGAATTGCAACATTATTTTCTGTACACAAATGACAAGTTGAATAGTAAAATACTGGTAAGTTGCAAAAGGAAATCACATAATCCTGTTTTAGTAGATTATAATCACTAGTATTTCCTTTGTATGCCCCCAACTACATTGTCATGAACAATCTATTTTTGCTAACTTAAATTTCTAACATATTTTTAATATGACACATTAGGAACTATAATAATATAGCTTCTGAATATAACTTTTAGCTAGTGATTGCATTTTTACATACACATTCCTTTATATTAATATTTTTAAGAATCATTAAACTAATGAGATTCTGTTTGGGGTCCTAGTACAAAAGCAGTTAAAACAAGATTTTATACCACTTTTCAGGATTGCAAAAGTTCAAGAAGATGAGGGACAGTTTGGGATGCTATACCACAAATCTTGAGAGAAGGTGGCAGGCTGAGCATCGCGTAAGGACATGATTTTTTTGACGGCACAGGGAATGGGGCAACAGATAGTAGGAGAAGTGGCATTATAAAGAACAACTTTCATTGCAGTGAATCTTAATGGTGCTTTCTGAGAGAGCTTTTCCAAACACAGTAGGCTAAGAAACCTATGGCTCTTAGAAATTGGGGCTATGCTCTCCCAGAGTCATAAATATAGTATTTGTATAATATTTTGGAGGCCTATACGTTTTGTGTAAGGAATAAGAGACAAATTGCATGGAATATACCAGCAGAGGTTTATCTTCCTGGTAGAGAAAATAATAATAAATGACACTAGAGCACACAAAAGAGAATTTTTAGGAAAAAGTTTATCTCCACTGTGGACTATATTAAGATGCATATATGGGGGGCTAGATAGCTCAGTGGATAAGAGCGCCAGTATACCACATGGGAGGCCCTGGGTTTGGTTCCCGGGGACCTCTCCGAGCGGGCAGACGGCCTTGAGAAAGGCAAGCCGCCGTGGGCAGGGCAAAGCCGCCGTGGGCAAGGCAAAAAGCCGCCACAGGCAGGGCAGAGCCCCCATGGGCATGGCAAAGTCACCTGTGAAACAAGGAGCTGCCGCCTGCAAAGCGCGGAAGCCAAGCAAGCCCGCAAAACACGGAGCACTGCAGCCCACAAAACATGGAGCGGAGCTGCCCGTGAAAAACGGAATGGAGCCACCCACGAATGGAGTGAGCCGCCTCCGCGGAGGGCCAACTCAGCGCGTCGCCGCAAAAAGACGGGGAGACAAGAAGCAGACATAGAAAAACACAGAAGAATGGACACACAGCAAGAGCAAGCAGAAAGGGGGGGGTGGATATATAACAAAAAAATATGCATATATGAAGTTAATACTAGAGGGTTTGACTCAGACAACTAATAGATAGGTTGGTTTTGTTTATAAGATATTACAACTCAGCATACTATAACTATTCCTATAAATTCAACACCTATCCTTCTTTGGCAAAATTTCTCTGTTCAGAATATTCATTATTTTGTAGAAATAAGTAAATAATGAAGCTGAGTAATTGGCAAGTGACTTGGATCTCCCTATACAGCAATGTGAATTTGAATTTTTTCACTGGATTCCTACATAAACATTTAAAGAAACCAATACATTCATCAAGTAAAAGGCAAAATAAAGCAACTCCATGGACTTAACTTCATTTTGACATTTATAAATTCTATTCTGGCTACCAGAAGGAAGAAAGAGAATGGGCACGATACTATTTCACTAGTCCCAAGCAATAGTGTCATGTTTTACTTTGGTTAGGCTTTGGTTTCATTGCTTATACACAGTAAAGCAGGTGGAGGATGGGAACGTGAAGCTGAAGAAATAATGGACAAGAAAGGCAAAGAAGAGAGACACTATGGTACCAATTCATTCTAACATTTGTATGAAATTTTACAACTTACAATAAATTTTATACACTTTATTTCATTTAATCCTTTCCAAGGAAGAAGAGAGAAGGAAAAGAAAAAGAAAGAAAAGGAAAGGAAGGAAAAGAAAAAGGAAAAGGAAAACAATGTTTTGGTTAAGTGGCTTGCTCAGGTTCTACACCTGTAAGAAGCAAGATTCAACTCCAGGCATTTTGATTCCTAATACTGTAGACTTTTCTCTGTATATCACTATACATGCTGGAAAACTTCCTATGATGTCAAGACATTGGGCAGAATGTCCAGAGAGAAAGTAATCCTTTGACTCCCTCCACCAACCTGAATTCTGAGAAAAGCAAATTATACTTTTTTTCCACATCACCTGCAAAATGGGTGATTGTCCTACAAGGTTTTGGGCTATAGGTCCAACCCTCGCTACCAGGGACAAACCTTTGGCAAAAAATAATGAAGATAGTTACCAGAGAACAGATAAGATAAAAACTAACTGTAAGCTTTCCAGTCTATAAGCAGCAAACCCTCTCCTGAGAAAAATAATCTGTCCATAACAAAATTAGTTTTCACTTTCCTAGTAGTTTTTGAATAACTTTTCTAGGATGGGGGGGTATGATCTTCATTATAATATGCTGAACCTATGCTTTTTATATTCACTACTGATAGAAAATAGGAAACTAACTTTACCTACAGCTAGAAGGATAAAGGTCAGTTGCAATATAGACATTCTGATAGTGAGCTTGGGTGGGTAGAATTTCCTTTCTTGGAGTGTTTTTCAAGGCAATAGGTTTTCTTTACTGGAGATTATTAGGGTATAATTATTTTTTGTTTTTATTTCCAGTTTAAAATTTTATTATTTTCATGAAATATTCAAACATACAAAAAAGTGCTGAGACTATTATTGCAAATATTCTGTGTATTTTTCTACATAAAGGTGAAAGTTGAGTGGAAAGAATTATTATATAAAATCATTATATAAAATTAAAGCAGCTATAACCATGTACATATAATAGAGTAAAGATGATCTATAATAAATATTAGGGAAAGGAATCATTTTAATTTTGCTAATTTTCTTGACTTCATTTAAAGCTACTTATGAAATTCAACACTTCAAAATATAAAATCCCAATTCCACATCCTGATCTGTGAGCACTAATTGCTTAATAATAAATTCTCTTTTAATAATAAATTCTGGGCTGGCTCGATAGCCCAGTGGATAGGGCGCCGGCATACCACATGGGAGGCCCTGGGTTCGATTCCCGGGGACCTCTCCTAGCGGGCAGACCGCCTTGAGAATGGCAAGCCGCCATGGGCTGGCCGGAGCCGCCGTGGGCAGGGCAAGAAGCTGCCACGGACATGGCAGAGCTGCCACGGGCAGGGCAGGTTGCCCGCGGATGGAGCGCAGCCAGCCACCGCGAACTGAAAGCCGGCTGTGAACGGACTCAGAGACCGCCCACAAGCAGGGAAAGCCGCCTGCGCGGTGACCGGTCTCGTCGCGTCGCCGCAGCGGGGGGAAGGGGAGATATGTAATAAAAATAAAGAAATCTTTTAAAAAATTAAATAAAATAATAATAATAAATTCTAAGCTATTCAAAATGGTTCAATATCTACATTCAAGGTCAGAATCAATATTCATCACTGTTAGAATTTAGAAAAGGAACTAACAGAAGAGTACAGTCACAGACATAGAAGTTAGTGGATTTATCTTTTAGGAAAAAAGTATTTAATACATCTAACTTGATCCCTGTGTCCTATGTCTAATGATGCCTACATGCATGGCTCTAGCCTTGAGAATCTGGTCATACCAGTTAATGTTGTTTGTACTCAATAATCCTCTGTATTGAAACTGCTTTATAACAGAATTATAAATGCCCTTAAAAATAATACTAATTAACTGAAAACTTGATAAACCTAGCTGCCTTGAAGAATAAGCAAGAATTTTTACTTCCCAGGTTTCCTTAAAACATAAAAATTATTCTCTACTTTTGATACTTAGTATGTCATATGTGCCATAGAATTATGTATGATAAACTCTCACTATTGCTTATGTTACCCCACAGTACAGTGCCTATGCTGTGTAGGTGCTTAATAAATGTTATTTCTATTGATTTGAACTTTTTGGATTTTTCTCGAGACAACTTTCATTTTCTCTTGAGTTTCAGTTTGTTTTCATTTGACTTTCAGCTAAGACACTGATGTTTTCCACATGAGTTTGACATGAAATACTTTCTGCTGGGTGTGGCTAAATTCAGGTGCAGATACTCAGTTTTTGACAGATACTTCTAGCCTGACCATGGCTAAAATGTAGTAATTCTGCTCAAGAATTCAAGAATGTGACTTCTTTTTTGTTAGGCTAATTTCTAGAGAAGCCACCTGATAAACATAAATGTCAAATTGTTTGTACTTTTCTTTCCTCAAAATGAGAACTACAGAGACAATGTTGAACTTTTTAAAAATGGTGGTCATATTTCTGAAGGACTGTCTAAATAGTGATAAGATAATGTGGCTGTGGTTTGGAGCTGTAATAACCCATAAAAACATGTTCTTAATCTAAATCCATTCCTGAAGGTGTGAACACATTGTAAGCAGGACCTTTTGATGAGGTTACTTCAGTTAAGAAGGTGTGGTCCACCTCAAACAGGATGAGTCTGAATCCTATTACTAGAGTCCTTTATAAGCCGAATGCTATTTAGACAGAGAGGGAGAAAGGCATGGGGAGCCAGAAACTGAACATCAAGGGAATCTGGAAGAGAAGGGAGAGGGCAGGAGAGGCCACCATGTGCACTGTCGTGTGACAGACGAGCACAGGACCAAGGATTGCCAGCAGCCAGCCCCAGAATGCCACAGTCTTCAGGGAGAAAGCATCACTTTGATGAGGCCTTGATTTGGACTTTTTCCTTACCTCAGAACCATGAGCCAATATGTTAATACTTAAAATATCAGAAACTTTTTCCAAACCGAATAGAGTTTTCTTCATCTCTTCGTAAGCATAGCTGTAAATCACATTAGGTGGATCCTTTTGGGAAAGTTTTCAGTTGAACTTCAACCTCGTGTGTGTAAATCTTTGATAACTTACTTCAAAAGCTAAGTTTCTCCTTGGACTAGAGAGTCATCTTCCTGACCCTTTCTTCCATTTGTATTAGTATTATTAAAAAGGAACATTTTCTCTCTTTTTGGGGGGAAATTAAATAATTCATATAGCTCATTCTACCCCAGTTCTTCTGTTGTACACATAGTCTCCTGGGTAGATTTGCCTACTACCAAGAACATTCCTTGATGAGATGAATGAACATGTCCATTCATTTGGCATTTAGGTTTACCTTAAAATTAGTCTCATATCAGTCTGAGTGGAATAAGCCAGTATTTTGAGACCCAATTTTATATAACAGAAGATAAAAGCCTTCTCTTCTTCTCCCATGCTTTTTACTTTCCTATAAATAATCATGTTTAGCAGTTTGGTACATATCTTTATATTTTTCTTTCTTTTACTATGAACACACACTCATTAATTTATTCATCCATTTGTTTTTTCAAGAAATATTTATTGAAGTCCTACCATGAGCCAGGCATTATTTTAGATGCTGCAGATAATGCAATGAGCAAAACATAGCCCCTGCTTTCATGGATCTTACACATTTTTTATTTTATATTTTTATTTATATAGGTACTGTGTCATACCCAGATGTATTTTCACTCAACAATACCTAATACACATTTTTCCACATCAGTTCCACGTTATTCTTTTTGTTTCTTCAATCTGTACATCCTGAAATAGTAGTCTACTCTCACCATTTATACTTTTCCACTTTCCATTCATGTCTCAACTCACTAAAATCTGGGTTTCTTCCCACACCATTCTACTTAAAATACAGTTTGCAAGGCTATACATGTTCCCTGCCAAACCCAGTTGATGCTTTTTCATTCTCAACCTCCTTGTCTTCTCTTACACATTTTTGCAAATTTTAAAACAATCTCATGCTTAGAGAAAAATTGCAAGTTCTGCAAAAATAACATTTTTTCCTGAGTCATTTGAGAGTTAATTGCCACCCTGGTACACCATCACCCCCAATACGTTAGTGTTTATTTCCTACAAACAAGGAAATTCTCCTATATAGCTACAAAACGACCACCAAATTCAGGAACTTAGCATTGTTATTCTCATTTTATACTTGGACCTCTCCATTTAAGTTTTGCCAACTCTCCAAATGTGTCCTTTATTGTAAACCATCCCAATTCTGATCACATTTTGCATTTATTTATCTCTCCTAAGTCTATTTCAACCTTAGTCTCTCTCAGCCCTACTTTTACTGACATGACCTTGACACTTTTGAAGATGATAGGCCAGTTATTTTGTAGAATGGCCTTTAATTTGGAGTTTGTCTGATGAAATGCAGGTTAAGCATCTTTAGCTGGAACATCACAGAAACAATGCTATGTTCTACTTGTATCCTATCAAGTGGCAAATGATTTCAATTTGTCCATTACTGATGGGATACCAATCACTTAATTAGGATGATGTCTGTCAGGCTCTTCTGCTGCAAGTTACTTTTCCCTCTATATAATTGTGTTTTGTGGGGGTACTTATGGAAGATGTCAGTATTCCATTCCTTATTAAAGTTTTTATTTATTTATGTCAGTATGGAATCAGGATTTCCTATTTTATTCAGTGGGTACAATTTGTTACTATTACCATTTATTTTGATGCTCTTATTGTCTCAGATTTGGCCAGCAAGAGCCCCTTCAATCAGGTTTCTGTGTCCTTTTGACATATTCCGCTCAATCTTTGAGCACTTCCTTACTTTCTATCTCAGTCACATTTCATTTTCTTTGTTTCGCCAATATTTCAAGTCATTAGATTACTTTTAGTCTTGCCTCTGCTACTTAAAATATCAAGTATTCCTCCCAGATAATGAGCATCTCTATTTCTTTATCCAAGTCACTGACAATATTGATCAATGACTTGATGCCAAAGAAAGAGCCCTGCTGTCCTTCCTTCTCTCAAAGCTGTCTTCCAGATCAGGGGTCCTCAATAAATTAATCATGATTTTGTAGCATATTTAGAAGAATGATCTGATTGTCCTTCTCTCTGGTTCCTGCTGCATAATCAAACCAATGACTCTACCAAACTCTTTGCTGTGTTCCAACCATCTTCTTCTTTAAGTGAATGAAACTGTTGGGATCCTTGGTGGGGAGAAGAGAAGAGTAGAGCCAACAACACTGTTCTGCACTCAGAGGTGTGAACAGCAGAACTGTTTCCATCTCCATCTGAATTGGGGCTCAGAGAACTCACACCTCCAGGTCATCCCCCATTGGTAGCAGAATCTTTACTTACAGCCCATTCGGTGATTTCAAAACACTGGAGAGCAGGTGAAAAACAAAACAAAAACTTTAGCTCCTGTCCCACCTGACACACAGCATACACTCAGTAATAAATGTTCACATGAGCATATGAATGAATGCTTAAGATTATTGCAAATCAAGCAATCCAAATTTTAAATAAATGGGTTTAGCAGTTCAATTAGCCTTTTGTGTACCATGGAAGAGTTTACAAAGCCAAATATCTGATTCCAGTATAGCCCTCAAGAATTAGAACTATAAAATTTGAGCAAGCCACTAAATTACTTTAAGTCTTGTTGTGTTGTGTTTTTTTGGTTTGGTTTTTTTGTTTCTTTCTTTTTTTTTTGGTTAAAATGGAGCACCCCTTCTTGCTCTACAGAGTTGTGGAAGCCAGAAGAGATAATGCAAATGAAATTTTTCTGTAGACCATTAACTAGTATTAAAGTGTAGGGTTATCATTCTCATCATTAATATACAATGTTATCATACAGTTGAATTTTCTTTGTCTTATAAGAAAAGAATCCTGGAAGAGTTTTCAAATGCTATGTCATTTTCATAAGGTATTTACCTAACACTGATCCTTTATTTAAAAAAGAAAATGAGACTAACTTGGCAGGGCTTTTCTCTTGGACCCTGCCTAACCCATTCTTTTTGAAATGCTCACAAATCTTCTACTTAAGAAATCGTTCTCGAATTTTTTCTGGGATCAGCATTAAGCCTTACTATCTGAGTTACAAATCTTTCCTTTCTTTAATCTGAAAGTTAGAACAGATTCACTTCTCAAGTTTTCTGGCATCTTTCCTCTGCTCCTTGTTTTTTTTTTAAATTCATGGATATTAACTCTTAAAAAGAGTAGAAATAGCATCAAACTTAGACCCTGTTGTTCAGAAATCAGTTTCATGGCCTGGAAGGGCCAATGGGGAAGATGGGAAGAATACCACATCTCCACTACCTCGCTATTTCCTAATCCGTAAAATGAACATGAAAAATGCTGCCTTTCACACAATAACACATGTGAAAGAGGCTTATAAATTATAAACTTTAGATAAATATGATAGTAACACATGGTTATTTTGGGATAATAATGAAGTTATCATTTACTGAATGTCTCTCCTTGCCTAACTCTGTGCTGTCTTTCAATATTCACAGCAACCCAATATGTATTATTATCCCTATGTTACAGATGGGGAAACTAAGGATCAGAGGACTTAAGTACTGACCAATGTCACACAGCTAATAAGCAGTGGAGTCAAATTCAAGCCCAGGTCTTTCTTGTCTCCAAAACCTATGCTCTTAAGCTTTGCCGAAATTATACCCCAAACTCCTTGCTGTTTGGTCCCAGAGGCTTGAGTTCATTTAAGCAAGAGCTGTCATGAAAACCTCTCATCTATCTTCAGTTGCTGCCAAACCTTAATGGTTCTAAATTCTTCAGTTTGAAAACCATTCTGCTTTCTAGAGGAGACAGAAACCACATAGTTGATTAATAGTTCTGAACTCCTATTTTTCTGCTAACAACATCCCATTTCCTGAAAGGAGCAGGGCTCTTTTTCTTTCCTTTTTTCATTTCTGCAAACATTTCTTGTATTTAACATGTTTCATAAGTCTCCATTCCTTTTGCCTCTAGCACTAGGTGAGAAGATTACCAATTTAATTAGAAAAGCTTGAGTTGGTAAAATAGACATTTGACCAAGTACACAATCTCAATGAGCTAATTATTTAGTTAATAACCCATCCCCATGAGTCCTTCCCAAAATTCCTCCCCATTCTGATTTCTCCTTTTAATTTCCTCAACATTTGCATTAATAGACATTATCACATTGTCATGTACTTGTGCAGAATTAGTGGTTTCATAAGTGAAAGTCTTGGATGCTGAACTAGATCAAAAATTATCAAGGGCAACAACAACACCATCTAAATTTGGTGTTTAATAATGCTTATGAAACACATTTCTTTGGCAGTTTATTACACTGAAAAGTAGCATAAGTCTTATAATTGTGAAACTTTGACAGCTAAATGATCAGCAAAATAGACATAGCTTATATGAATGTTGCCTTACATTAGTGACCAGATATCACAACTTCTGTAAAACCATCAGTGTGTTACTGCAAGTGATACTTCCAAGGAACTCAGTTACATTATCACTATCATTTGAACATTTAAAAATACATTGAATTATTATTCCAAAATGTGTATCATGTTGGCCTTTCAGTTTAATTCAATTTGAAAAGAATGTGTTTTTTATCTTAATGCTACTCTTTGGAGTTCCCAAGATATATTTTCATTTTAAGTAATTTTTAAAAACTTATATAATAACTATAAAATCAATCACTTTTTAAAATGGCATGAACTAATAGGCACATCTTGGCCCAATTGAAAATTCATACAATTTTCTGATAATAACCACTTCCAGATATATGCCCTTGGCAAAATATCATTGGAAAAAGAGCAATGCTGAAAATTAACATACAATTTAGCTTAATATGTAAAGTATTTCCATGTTCCCTTAGACTATATAAATTAGTGGTTATAATGAGAAAGAGGGAGGCACTGTGGGAAATAACGTAAGGACTCATTTTCTTGCAGTTTGGAAAAATGTAATCTTGAGCACTAGCTAAAACATTTTATCTAAACCTTTTTTTTCAACAGTAATGTACTGTGTGGTTCAAGACATTTTCTTTCTCTTTACAGAGATCTTAAAGTTTATTCCAATTAATTCTGTTACAAGAATTTCAAAACACTTTTGTTTGGGGAAATCTTAGTTTCAAAAATACTGGCTTAGATTCAAATGTATTTCAAATGTTAAATATGAAGCTAATTAAGGTCAGATTTTTGGGGGGGTCAACGGTAGAAAGACTGAATTGTCCATGTATTATTTCGGGTAAAGTTTCTCCTCATAGAAAGAATATTTAATTTAGGAATCATTGTTTTGTTTGTGTAAAATATCTCTTTTATGCTGTATTGACAAATTTTTCCCTCTTTTTTCAAGGTATCAGATACACACCGGACTTCAACATTCTATCATAAGACCTTCCCAACCCAACTGTTTACCTCTGGACAATGCCACCCTACCTCAAAAGCTGAAGGAGGTTGGATATTCAACACATATGGTTGGAAAATGGCACTTGGGTTTTTACCGAAAAGAATGCATGCCCACTAAAAGAGGATTCGATACCTTTTTTGGCTCCCTTTTAGGAAGTGGTGATTACTACACACACTACAAATGTGATAGTCCTGGGATGTGTGGTTATGACTTATATGAAAATGACAATGCTGCCTGGGACTATGACAATGGCATATACTCCACACAGATGTACACTCAGAGAGTGCAGCAGATCTTAGCTTCTCATAACCCCAGAAAGCCTATATTTTTATATATTGCCTACCAAGCTGTTCACTCACCACTGCAAGCCCCCGGTAGGTATTTTGAACACTACCGATCCATTATCAACATAAACAGGAGGAGGTATGCTGCCATGCTGTCCTGCTTAGACGAAGCAATCAACAATGTAACCCTGACTCTAAAGACATATGGTTTCTATAACAATAGCATTATCATTTACTCTTCAGATAATGGTGGCCAGCCCATGGCAGGAGGAAGTAACTGGCCTCTCAGAGGTAGCAAAGGAACATACTGGGAAGGGGGGATCAGGGCTGTTGGCTTTGTGCATAGCCCACTTTTGAAAAATAAGGGGACGGTGTGTAAAGAGCTTGTGCACATCACTGACTGGTACCCCACTCTGATTACACTGGCTGAAGGACAGATTGATGAGAATGTTCAACTGGATGGCTACGACATATGGGAGACCATAAGTGAAGGCCTTCGTTCACCTCGAGTGGATATTTTGCACAATATTGACCCTATATACACCAAGGCGAAAAATGGCTCTTGGGCAGCAGGCTATGGGATCTGGAATACGGCAATCCAGTCAGCCATCAGAGTGCGGCACTGGAAGCTGCTTACAGGAAATCCTGGCTACAGTGACTGGGTTCCCCCTCAGTCCTTCAGCAACCTGGGGCCAAATCGGTGGCACAATGAACGAATTACGTTGTCAAGTGGCAAAAGTGTATGGCTTTTCAACATCTCAGCTGACCCGTATGAGAGAGTGGACCTATCTAACAGATTCCCTGGAATCGTGAAGAAGCTCCTACGGAGGCTGTCACAGTTCAACAAAACCGCAGTACCTGTCAGGTACCCCCCCAAAGACCCCAGAAGTAACCCTCGGCTCAATGGAGGAGTTTGGGGACCGTGGTTTAAGGAGGAAAACAAGAAAAAGAAACCACGCAAAAATAAGGCTGAGAAAAAACAGAAGAAAAGTAAGACAAAGAAGAAGAAACTGCAGAAAGCAGGCTCATTCGCACACTGCCACCCATGTGTTGCTCATGGATAAGCACAAAATTTTCCTTTTGATCAAACCTAAATCAATTCTTACCTGTTTTCACTGCAAGCAAGATAAATTTAGCTCAATAATATCACTGCCATAAGCCTCAGATTTGTTTTCACGTTGTGCTACCCCAGAGACTTCTGTTGCCTCGTGCCTCATGGGGAACCATTCTGCTTGGTGCCAAAGATGCTGCTTATTCTTAGGAGCCACACTTAAAGGACGGTGGTGCTGATTTCTTTGCTTTTTCATAAAAGCTGGTCAGTAACGAATTCAACTGCTGTGCTTCCGTCAATTGACCAGACACTCTTCCTTAAATTATAAGAGGGGTCAATAACCTACAATCAACAAACGTGTGGATTTAATGAAAGTTACAGGGTAGCCTGAGTAAAATTACCTTAGATGAAACATAGTAAAACCTTCTGTTACTTCAATGGCCTCAAAAATATATTTGTTTAGTAAATTTTTGTATCTCTATCATGGTAAAAAAAAAAAGTGTCCTAAATTAATCCTATTTCATTTCCTGTGAAAATAAGCTGTTTTTCTCACATGTGAACAGCTTGCCCCTCATTTTTTCATGCATAAGGGAATGGCAAATAAGAATGTTTGAGCACACTGCCAAAAAAAAATGAATGTAACTATTTTCTAAACACTTTAATAGAGTGACATTTCATAAAGGACATAATTTATTTTTGCAGAAAAAATTATTTTGTTATCATAAAGTTATATAAGTGACTTTTATTATATTATTTTTAATTTCTCCATACCGTTAGAAGAATTTTATTTCATATCATCAAGATTACCAAGCACTGTAATGCTATAAATTACTGTAAGACTCTGTGAATTTATAGAATACAAAAAGAAAATTATTCAGAAAAAAAGTGCAAGTGGCGTTGTTCCAACATCATTTCTAATGTAATAAGGTGCATATTTTCCTTACTAATTACTTGGAAACTCAATATTTGTACAGAGTTAAGACAACCTTTTGTTTCTTTCAAATAAATTTTATTTATGTATCTGGTAAAGGATTTGTTTTATGGGACTAGCAAACTTACTCTGGCTTTTCTGATTTAACTTATAGATCAAATTATATTATTCACTTTAACAAAAATTTTTTGAAAAGGCGTTTGAAGGTATGATTTGCCATCTACCATAGTAATAGAATAAGGATTTTTCAAATAATAGATGTCTCCTCTTGGCTACTGTATGGAGAAAGATATTCACTTGTCATTAATAAGTAATATTTACAATGACCCTACTATTATACAGAGTAGACACTGTGGGGAGATACTAAGAAATGGAAGAAATGGATCCTCCCTGGAGTTGGGAAAGTTTCGTTTGGAACTTACAGATGAAAGCATAATGAGGGGGGTTCAAGGACCATTATTTACAGTGAAGTTTATTATGGTCATCAGTGAGCATAGATTGACGTGCTTCGTATTGGACCTGGAGTTTCCTTTGTAATAAGCCACACATGGCTTACACTTGAAAAATCACAGATAGCTAAGCCTGTGATCTGTGACATTACAACTGTGATAAGAAAATATACATGGTGCTATGACAGCATACCTTTAAAAATATTCATATCAGAACCCAAAGGACTACCTTTGACAGTTTATGAAAATCTATAGAAGAATCTGTAAACTTTTATGGAGATTGCTAACTCAAATTAATGAAAGAGTAAAATTAATTTTAAAATTTCATTTCTAGAATGTATAGTACAAAGTAGTAGTTCCTGAAGTTTGTGTTCTGTCAACCTTAAAAATCAAAGGCCTATTGCCTGTGTCCTTTTTCTTTGTTGGTGACATGTAAAATAATGACGGGGCTTACAAAAAAGAAAGTATCATATAACTTTGAAAAAACTGAGTGTTGTTACATTAAAAAAAAGAGTTGTGAAGAAAAATAAGTTTGGGTAATTCTGGTTAAACAAAGTTAAAAGGGTCACTTTAATGCAAACTTTCTCAGTTTTTTTAAATTCTAGTTTGCCTTATAAATCTCTAACAGGAGGAGAATCACACAGAATATTTTCTAATTTACTTCACCATAAAACTCTTCTCTACAATGGGTTGCACAGGATTAACGTTCTGTGTACCAGGCTGAAAATGCTACTGTAAATTTAGAATCTTCTAGAAGGTCCTAGCAAGATTTAAAAAGGAGCAAAGACGCAAATTAAGATTATGAAAATTAACTCATGTTTGAACCCAGTAGGCAATACCTATTATGATGTTATTTTTAAGATCTCTGTAAACACCCATCACTTTCTCAATGAAAATAAACTAGTCCACAGTTTTCTACCTGGAAATGGCTTCATAAACGTTGACCACTGTTTATGAAAAAAAAAAAAAAAATACCTGCCACCCACACATGGCACTCGGTAGATGGTTATTTTTAAAAAGTTTGTTTTCTGCCCTTGTCAAAAACTTAAAATAGAATACAAAAGGCATGTATAAATAATGGGGGTGGGGTCCAAAATGCTGTCAGCATATCATTAGATATTTTGAGATGGCCAAGAAGGAAAATCACTGTGTTCTTGTGACTCTTTGAAACATAAACTACAACACTTTTAGAACTCTGATCCCTTTATTGGGATAAAAAGGAAACAAGAGGATTGAAAAGTTAAGTATCCCGTTGTCTTTATCAGAAAATAATTTGTGACTATGGCTGCATGATTGACTGGGTTGTAAGTGGGTATAAAAATATTTTCCTCAAATAAAGAACAAAGAAACAAGCTTTGGGTGCATTTCTACCAGTGAAAACATATACCCCAGGTCTAATATGTTTCATGTAAATTTATATACCTTTCCTTACTTGTCTAAAATATTAGTGAATATTACCTTTTTCTTGAGCAGGTCTCTTTTTTAAAAATCTTAGAGGGGAAACAGTAACACTCATAATTGAATAATTATGCAGTTGGTTTAATACTTAATATTTTATTTTGCAATGGGCCACATATGTTCTAGCCAAGTGAAATGGACAGTAAATTTAGTGTGAAAAATGAAAGAGAGGAGCAGGATACAGGGAGGGTTTATTTAATATCATATCCATCCATCCGTTCATTCAACATTTGTTAAGTGCCACACATAAGGGTATATGCAGGGGTACAAGTGTACATTCCCCTGGAAGATATAAACAACCCAAATCCTGATCCTCCCTGTCCCCCACCGCTATCCCTCATATTTTACTTATTTTCTTTATTATCTGTCTCCTCCCACCAAAATATAATCTTAAGAGAAGGGATTTTTGCATTTTATTTACCTCTCTATTGCCAGTATATAAAACAATGCCTGGCTCATAGTCAGCAATCAGTACATATTTGTGTAATGAATAAGTAAATGAAATAATTGCATACATCCATCTGTTCAAGCTACATTTGCTTGAGTTTCTGCTTTCCATTTCTTGTATAGAGAGTTTACTGATGAAAAAAAGATATTCCTTATTCCTTCTCTTATAATAACAGCAATGATGTGAAGTTTAGAAATTTATACACTATAAAAAAAACTAACTTTAATAATGTATAGTTATAAGAACCAAGGATTACAGTAAAAGCCAAGCAAGAAATCACACAAAACTGAGAGCAGATTTTCTCCATATTATCTTTATTACCCCGTAAGAAAGAATACAATTATTTGAACACTACTTTGAATATTATAGAATAAATTCGCTTAAATGAGAATTTCCAGAAAGGAGAAATGTAAATTGTGAATAATTTTTTGTAGCAAGTTATGAAAGGGAAAAATATAAATACCAAATAAACCTGTCTTCATAGGGTTATGAAGCCAAATCGACTACACCTCACATCCTTGAGTATATTATTACAAAACTCTCCAACTTGGCAAAGCAAGAATTCTGCTTTTTAAAGATATATTTTTCTTTAGCATTTTATTGGCTGTAGCATCTCTATGAAGTTCATGTATTCATTAGTTAGATTAGTTACTAAAAGAATGACAACAAAATGCTGCCTTTGGGAGTTAAGCAGACAAACATATTTACTTAACTTTTTATTTCATTTCTATGATTTGAAATTTCCTTCCACTAACCATTCTTTGCCAGTTGGTCTATGCAATTTTGGAAAAAAATCTGTCCTAACAATTGGAAAGAAATAAGAAAATTACATAGTCTTACTAGAAATGACTACATAAATAATCTTTGTAGAAATTCTTCAGCTAATAATTAGTAGTGGAAATTATATCATGAATCAAATAAAAGTAAAATTTGCTTTTTCAGAAAAAAAATTCAGAAAATTTTCAATAGGTTATTTCATTTTCACTTTCATAGTATCCACATCCACCCTTGCCATTCAATATACACACATGCATGCACACCAAAATCCAAACATCTTCAAAGACTCTAATAACATGTTTTAATTGTTCTTACTTGATTAGATGAGTTCTTATCTTTAACAACTTTATTGACATATAACTCACATATCCTACAATTCACCCATTTGAAGTGTACAATTCAATGGTTTTTAGTATATCCACAGATATGTGCAAGCATCACCACAATTTTAGAATATTTCCATCACCTCAAAAAGAAACCCTGAACCCTTTAGTTATCACCCTCCTATCCTCTCAACCCACTTCCAGACCTAAGCAACCAATAATCTACTTTCTGTCTCCATAGATTTCCCTGTTCTGGACTTTCACATAAATTGAATCATAGAATATATTGTCTTTTGTGACTGGCTTTTTTTTATATAGCATAAAGTTTCCAGAGTTTATCAATGTTGTAGCATATATGAATACTTTATTTCTTTTTATGACTAAATCATTTTCCAGTGTATGAATATATCACATTTTGTTTATCCATTCATCCATTGATGGACATTTGAGCTGTTTATAAATAATGATGCTATAAACAGTTTTGTACAGGTTTTGAGTGGACCTATTTTTCATTTCTCTTGGGTACATACATATGAGTAGAATTGCTGGGTCATATGTTAACTTTATGTTTAATCATTTGAGGAACTTCCAGAGTGTTTTCCAAAGCAGCTGCACTGTTTTACATACCCACTAGCAGAGTATGAGGTTCTGATTTCTCCACTTTCCCACCAACACTTGATGTTAAGTGACTTTTTGTTTCTACCCATCCTAGTGGGTATGCAGTGGTATCTCATTGTGGTTTTGGTTTGCATTTCTCTGAAGACTAATGATGCTGAGCATCTTTCCATGTGCTTATTGCCCATTTGTATCCATTCCTTGGAGCAAAGTCTACTCAAGTCTTTTGCCCATTTTTAATTGGGTTATTGCTCTATTTCTTATTGAGTTGTAAGAGTTCTTTATGTGTTCTAGGTACAATTTGGAACATAAATTGATATAAATAGAGCACAATCCTTACCAAATTTTCAGAAAGCTTTTCTTGTAGATATTGACAAGCTGATCATAGGTAAAAATGAAAATGAAAAGGTCAAGAATAGTCTAAATAATTTTGACAAAGAACAAATTTGGAGGACTCACACTGTCTTGATATCAAAAATTACTTTAAAAGTATATTAATAAGGGGGCCGGCTATAGCCCAATTGGTAGGGCCCTGGTTTACCACATATGAGGCCCTGGGTTCAGTTCCCGGGGCTTCCTCGAGCGGGCAGTCCACCTTGAGAAGCAAGCCGCCCTGGGCAGGGCAAGCCGCCGCTAGCAGGCAGGCCGCCGCGCGGTGAGCTGACTTGGCGGGTCACCACGGCGGGGGGAGACAAGCGGACACGCAAAAATGAACACAGCAAGAACAAGCAGAAAGGGGGGGGAATATGTAATAAATAAAAAATAAAATCTTTTTTAAAAAGTACATTAATAAAGACAAACTGATATTGGATAAGGAAACCTATTGATCAATGGAACCGTCTAAAGAATTTATAAATAAACTCATGCATGGTTAGTTGATTTTCAACAGGTACAAGTCAATAAAGTAGGGAAAGGATACCTTTTTCAGTAAGTGGGGCTGTGATAATTAGATATAATACGCAAAATAAGTGAACCTCAACCCTTATCTGGCAACATATACAAAAATTAACTTAAATGAATTATAGATCTAAAACTATAAAACTTCTAGAAGAAAACCTAGAAAATCTTTGGAACCTTGGGTTAAACAAAGATTTCTTCGATATAACATCCAAAACACAATCCACAAACACACAAAATATTTTAAGTTGAAATTCATCAATTTTTAAAAGAAATTTTTCTTAAAAAAAGAAAATAAAAAAGGAAGCAACAGACCAGGCAAAATATTTGCACATCATATATCAGATAAGGGACTTGTATGCATAATACATAAAGAACATTCACAACTCAATTATAGGACAAACAACACAAATTTTAAAATGGCAAAGGATCTGAATATATTCAAATAGCCAATAAGCACATGAAAAAACACTCATCATTAATCATCAGTGAGATGTAAATGTAAACCACCATGAGATATCACTACATAACTACTAGAACAGGTATAATAAAAATGATCAACAATATATACCTTCATATATAGATGTCTTCCCAAGAGAAATGAAAATATATGTCCACATAAAGACTTGCATACAAATGTTCATAGCAGCATTTTTCACAATAGTCAAAAGCTGGAAACAATCTAAACATCCATTAGCTAGTAAATGGATAAACAAAATGCAGTATTTCCATTCCATGGAATACTACTCAGCAATTAAAAATAATAAACCACTGATACCTGCATCAACCTGCATGAATCTCAAAAATATTTTACCAAGTGAGAGAAACCAGACACAAAAGGTTACAAATTGTGTGGTTTCATTTATATGAAAGTTACACAGAAGAGGCAGAACCAGAAAACCAATTTAAAAGTTTTTAATATCTGTATTTATATAATTTCATCCTGATGGCAAAGAAAAGGTTTCTGGAGCTGAGATCAGAGTTATTAGACCAAGAGCTCATTAGCAAGCTAAAAGCTATTTTTAAAAGTGGTGTATCTAGTAGATATGTCAAAACCAAGTCTGAAACTCCAATAGTATATCTCTATTTAGAGATGCCTCTTTTTCCCAGAGGTTACCTTTCAGCAAAAAATCACAGCATAACTCAACATTCATGGAGACTCATTCTGTCTCTAATACACATCCCACTAATATCTCTATTTGTAGCTTTCCCTGACTGGAATAACACAGTCTAGCACCTATAAGATCTGAATAACAAGCATATGACCAACATCCCTCACTAATTTCTACTATATATTCAGATGTAATAGTAGAAAAACAATATTTTACACTACTTTTTTCTCTTTATTAATTTTTCCTTAAAGCCCTTACAGTTAAATTAGCATTTCCAAGATTACAGCTACAGCTACCAGGATATCCTGTTATCTCCTGGCTGGAATTTGGGGAATGCAAAGGGCATACACTGTGGCAGAGGAGGCTAGGTGAGATGGATGGGTGAAGAGGTGGCTCCCTTTTTCATCCTTTGACACTGTGCTTGTGCACTACCAAACTGCACTACCTGGGCTGAGCTCAGGCTCCTTCTTTCCGTCCCCTCACATGCGGTCATGGCTCCATTTTTCATTCCCTGGCCCCTTCATTCATCGTTTCCTTGCGCACATTGAGAGATGCCTGTGCCCAGCAGAGCTATCAACATTTGACTCCCTCTCCTCCCCAAAGTTCCTCATAATCAGAGAGGTGTGTAGGGCTACTGCATCCCACCTGGTAACAACAAGAGCTCAGCCTGATAAATATAATCAAAAATAGCTCCTGGGTTTTCTCAGAACCAACTCAGAAGTTAAGTTCCTCAAACCCATGCCCTCTGTCCTCTTGAGCTTCCTCTTTGAAAATCCCCCACTAAGGCGGCTAGACCCAGCTAGCCCAGCAAGCCTCTGGTTTATTACACTCGACCCAATACAAAATAAAGCCCTCCTTGCCCTAAACCTAGCCCTATAAGACAAACAAACCTCTGCCCACCGATAAGATGCAATCAAACATCTATAAAATCACTTACCAGCCCTTAAGCTCAAAGCTGTTTTTGCTTTTGTAAGTGATCAACT
>PVKH010006112.1:0-21372 GCA_004027955.1 Chaetophractus vellerosus
GGACGAGCTGGGAAATTCTCTCCGAATGTTGAAATCAGTTCCCTTTTATAAGCAGTCAACTGAATGGATAACAGCGTCATCCATTCTTCATCCAATCTTGCTGATTGATGCAGATGCTATTAGCCCCAGGCTTGCTGGACCCAACAGCTGGGCACAATTACCTGGCCGAGTTGACACATTAGCCTAGCCATCACAATGTGTAAGTATAGAATAATTAATATGTTTGATCAAAATTTTAAATACTTGGTCAAAAATGTCGACTCCCTAAATATGGTGCTTTAAACATAGAAATAGGGAGACATTGTCCTCACCCTTAAGCCTCTGAGACCTTAACTGAGGTCAGTGGAAAAAGCATGTGAATAATATGTAAGACACATAATGATAATATGAATGTCTGTAACAATTTAAATGAGCTATAAGATTATAAACACACAGGCTGATGAAATAGCAACTGGAGATTATATGTATCTTAGTTATTATTATTATTATTATTATTATTACCTAATTCTTACCACAAAGTTATTTAAATTCCAGGGTATTACCATTGGTTACATTGATTTACTGAGGGATACCTTAAAAGTCCAAACTATTACTTCAAGAACCTGGAATGTAGCTCTAGAGTACTGAAAATTTCAGTCCAGAAACAGGGAAAACACAAAAGGATGCCCCATCTCTGCATAAATGGGAGAGACACTTTCTATGAAACTTGGTTAAAACTTGGAAGATTTTATCAAAGACATTTCTTCAGTTTTATTTTCCTAAACTAATTCCAACAGCAATATATTTGTAATCACTGAAAACATTTTACTTCATCACATGTTTGAAAAATTTTAACTCATTATTAAATTCATAAATTAATTGCAAAACAAATTCAACAGAGTTGGGGAAGGACCTATGAGAAGAGGAAATGGGTGAAAAAAAAGTTTTTAAATAAAATAGAGACAATAGTACTTATTAAAATGTGAAGTGGGCTGCTGTTCTGCAGACATGGATTCTTCTCCTAGAAAACTCTGAAGTTGTTTAAAACCCATTTGCCCCTAGAAGAGCATTGTAAAAATAGATCTGATACAATATCCAGTGTCAACAGTGAAAGTAGAAGGCATTACTCTATTGGCTTTAAAATAGGTCTGTTCTTGAGTAAATTCACATATTTACATTTTTACATTCAGGGAAGACTTATAAGGTAATGTATCAGTCAGACCTCAGTAGGAAGCCAATGGCAACTGCAAATTTTTAAATACAGAATTTTAAAAACCTGGAAAGGATTTTCTCCAAAAGGAACATTTAAAGATATGTGATAGGGCAGGAACAAATAGCAATTCAGATTAAATAAAAGCAGAAATGTCACACTCCTAAACCTCCAAGATGAATGTAATTATCAAAATCAAGGGTGGAGAATATTTGGTGAGGAGCAGTGATCTTTATGTGGAAAGTCAATGGCAGTTCAAGCTAATATCCTAAAAGAATTAAATCCCAGAACTCCTTCCCCTTCCTGTCCAATCTCCTTGCTGGATTCTCCATTGAATAAATCAGAGTTGTTGGCAGAGAACATGGAAGGTCGTTAAGGTTGTTCATAGAGATATGTCTGCTGGGTCAGAAAGCAGGTTAGAGAAAGTTAGAGAGCAGAGTGCAGAGGCAAATGGGGGACAGCCAGCAATATAGTAAAATTCAAAGGCTTTTGGGTGACACATGACAAGGATCCAAATTTTTATATCAACATGCTGATCAAGTCAACTAATCTTCCTAAATGTATTTCAAACCCATTTCTTATTGCTTGATAGTCTGGAGGCTCAAAAAGATTATTTAAATGAATTTTCATTGAGAATTATAAAATTTCTATTTAATGTATTATTAACTCCACAGTATCATCCTTCATATACAATATTTTCATTATATTTTCTGAAAATAATATAGCCCTATTGTGTTAAGATCGATGTTATCCTTAAATGACATCCCATGCATACATACATGTCCTTACACTTTATTAGATTCTTTGCTTGGAAATTATTGACAGATTATGGGGCAGTCTTCATGGGTAAAGTAAGCAAGTGGATCAATACCTGCATAAGTTGATTCATCAAACTGGCTTCCATTTAATATCATAATTACAATCCAAATAGATCTAAATGAGCCAAATTCCTCTGCTCTCTACTTCTCTGTTCATATATTTATTTCCTGACAATGCATTTAGTTTCTAGTCTATGACAAAAGATGAGACTGAAGTGCCTCATATTAGCTAGCTATTGCTGAAACAATATTAACCACAATTACCACAAATTAGAGGCTTAAGAAACAGACACATTCATTATTTTATAGCTTATCTGTGTCATGGGTCTGAGATTGGCTGAAATTGGTCCTCTGCTTTGGGGCCTTGGTAAGTTACAATCATACTCTTGACCAAGGCTGTGGTCTCATCTGAGGTTTCACTATGGGTCTACTTCTAAGCCCAGGTTTGTTGGTGTAAATTTCTGAAGTGGACCAAGTAGAGAATTTATATTATTTCATAAACTCTATTGTAATATCACACACTACAAAAAGTACCTAAGCCCTTTGTTTTCTTCCTAGAACAATATCAGAATTATCAAAGTGATTATGTGTATTTAGAAAGTAAAATCCTATTCTATAATTAAAGATTCTTCCAATGTTCTTTAAAAGCCAGTCTTCTTAATTCTGATTCACAATCCAATATGGAAAAATTAAAATATAAATAATGATGGAGGCATTTGATAAAGATATACTAAGGCTTTCTCTCAGGTGAAGGTAAGTCATCAGATATATTAACTTAGTTCTTTCTGTTTTCCTTTCTTCCTTCCTTCTTTCTTTCCTTCCTTCTATTCTTCCTTCTTTCCATCCATTCTTTCTTGACCAATATTGTGAGGCACAAATACTCTGTTTCTCTGGAAATTTGAACTTATGATTATATTCACCACCTTTAATTTCAAGGATTTATAGTCTATATTGTATACTTGGATTTTCCTCAGTAGCAATTCTTGTGCTCAGTGCCACATAGGCCTGCTAATTTCTCTAGAGTTACTACTTCGTTTTGTTTTGTTGGCTTATGACTGAACTGAAAAATTACTAAAGCCAAGAACTATCAAAAACTTAGAATTTTAGCAGCCAAACTTATTTTTAAGTTTGCAATCTCAGGATTAAGAGCAGCTGGCGTATCTGGGTTGTGGTGGTTAGGGAAAATCAAAGCAAACAAACCCAAGTCCATCACTTATAAATATATCTGAAACTTTTTTTCTTCTGCCTACAAATGATTCTAGTTGAGTCTCTAAGAAAATTCATATTTATATATCTGTGTTTATCATTATATATACTGTTATGTACCTCAATCTATCTATTTATCTATGTAACAATATATAATTATGACTCTAATGTGTTATAAAGATAATAACCATTTTTGGTCTGGAATGTTTATAACAAAATAAGATTTATGAACAAAAATCACAGAAATTTGAAATATTAGGGCTATGAAAAATTTTTATACATGAGAAACCAAGGCTGAGAGAATTATATAATTTTCTAAAGTATAAATTTGTTAGTAATACTTTGACTATAGTAAAATTCTCTTTACACCCTTTTTAGTGTTAATTCCTCTATTCCCCAAATTTGTTTTTAAATAATTAGAGCCCACCTAATGTGCCATACATTTTTCAGAATGCATAGAAGTATTAATTCATGTATCATTTGCAACAACATTATAAAGCAGCTATTAATTGGCACTATTTATCCAATGAGAAAGCTTGGGATTAGAAGTTAAATGGTATTGCCAAGGTATTCCAGGATGTGGCAACCTGGACCTAGAGTTGTGTTTTAGCCATTAGTCTAGGTTGCCTCTTATTTGCTGGTGGCATTTAAACAGAAAGCTGATATTTCTTTTTTTTTTTTTTTTTTGAGGATGTAACAGTGATTGAAACCACAACCTCGTACATGGGAAGCAGGCACTCAGCCACTGAGCTATACCCACCCACCATTGATTTCTGAAATCTATGAGCTTAATGACTCACCACACAGTCTTGTCTTTTCCAAAAGGCAATATATTCTTCCAAAAATGATAGGACGAGAAGAGCAGAGGACAGTCCCAGTAATACTAATGTAGTATAGTATTTTGAACCTCTATAACTGCTTTGGATACTGTTGGCTCAGGTTATGTAAGATTCATGGTATCCTTGCTGCATGTGAGAACACATGTCAGAGCTGCTTTGGCTAAGAGTCTCTGAGTATGTGTGATTTTGTGTGCTTTATAGGGATGCAATAAACAGGCCAGGGGGAGTCAATTTATGTTTGAATAATAAAGAGTTGATGAAACTACAGTAAATCATAACACTTGTTCACTACTATTATCTTGTTTCCTCATTTTTACTCATTCAATTTCATCTTCACATTCAATTGCCCTTTACCAGCATAACTTCTTTTACCAACACAAGATGAATCTGTAAATTTCTGTACCACAGGATTCAATAATATGGGAGGTTAGTCATTCTTCCATGTCCAAGTTCAACTATTTCTTTTTGTTGTCTGTGGCTGGGTTATTTGAGATACAAATTTTTGTTACTCTCTCTGTTTCCTCCAGAGATCCTTCAGTGGTAAGACTATAGGCAGGACTTATGCATTTCCTTGTTTAAGGGAATGTTTATGGGACAGAGCACAACAGTAGCCTGAGGTGAATGTCTCTAAATTATTTTTGTAACTTAAATTTTTGATGCAATTTTAATTGGTATCCTGGAGAAGGACAGCAAAGAGAAAGATACCATTTTGAATAGTGACAGTGTGGGAATTGACTCTCATGGCCTAAAAAGCAAATAGAATTCTAGGTTCCCATGGGGAAGAAACTGCCTTTTTAACCTACAGCTGTGTCCTGTGGAAGTCATTGAGCTCAGGGAGAAGACTTATCATCTATAAATTGTGAATGACATTATTTATTTTAGAGAGACTTATAGATATTATAGAATATGTTACACATACATGCAAGTATGTTTCTGCTTTTTACATTTTTATTACAAATATTACATGAATACAAAAACTTTCAAAATGTGGTTTTGAGAGTATCTCAATTGAAGTACATATGCCCTTTAAGTTCTGAACTTTTGATCATTTGGTGGTTATCAGACGAACTGCTTCTCAACCTGAAAGTCATTAGAAGGGGGAAATTTCTTCAAGAAAGAACATCAGAGGGTATGTTATGAGGGATGGGGAGCTTATGGAAGGAAAACAATACTGAAAAGAAATGTGTGATTGTCAGTCCTAATTTTCTGGGAATGCAATATGAAAACGGTTGGAGCTTAGCAGGTTTATAAACCCTTTAGAATTTGACTAATTGGCTCCTCATATTTTCTGGAGAAATGTGACAGTGACCATTCTGGAACAGAAAGGGAAGTGTTTTGGTTCTCCAGGTGCATATAAATGTACCTTGTTAATCTTTGCTATTATTATTATTACCATTTTCTTTTTTTAGGACCTCTTCTCAGTGGAAGGCTTGGGGATATGTGTCAGGTAGACATTTCAACAACAAGTTCTTTTAGCCGAGGTCACTGTATCAGTCAGGATTCTGGCAGGAGTCACTTGGCACATGCATACATAATTTGAGGAATTATTAAGAAAAAGTGGAAAGATGATAGAGAAAACAGAAAGTTTAAAGCAGCATATTGGAGTAAATAGAGGTCAGTTACTCAAAATCATTGGGCTTTTGCAACTTTATGAAGGGGGAGGAGGAAAGACTTTAAAAAAATACTGACTTGGAGGCCCAAGCACATGTCTTATTCTGCAGCACGCTTGTGGTCAATGCTTCGGACTGTGTGCTTTACTCGTTTTCTTGTTTCTTAATAAATTCTTTGCTCCCTTGCCTGCAAAGAAACAAACTAACTAAACAAACAAACATCATGAATGGGCTTTTGTTTTTGAGGGCAGTTTCTAGAAACTGGAGGCAGAGGAAGTTGGATAATTATAACCAGGAAGTCAGACAAGCATATCCCACTTTGGGTGACCTACCCAGAATTTCAACTAAGTCTTGGTGTAATGAAGAGAAAGCCATGGTCAGGCTGTGAAAACAAGGTATTGGTGAATGGATATTCCACCCCTACCAGACAGATTTACCCCTTACCAGATTCCCATTTTGTGGTGGGACATTGATGATTTTCTTAGAAAGTGTCCCCTGAATGGGGCAACATGCTGGTTCTCCTCTTCAGCCCAGGGCTTCCTCTGGGAGACAAGATTGACCATGTTTATGATAACCTACCTGCTTGGGTAAAGGGTTTCCATATTAGAAATTTGGCTGCCATGATACCTGACCATGGAGCCAAGCTGGCAGGCAATAAGGGCCTGCTAGTTAACCCAGTAAAACCTGAGATCTGCAAGATGGGCTAGTGGCTGTCCCTTCCACTCAAGGGTCTCAATCACTGAACTATGCTCATGTGGCTACTAGAGCAAGGGGTCCTGAAGGATACCATGGACAGGATCTCCAGTGGATAACTTTGGAAAATAAACTGGAATGAGGACCACAGACTTGATAGGAATAATATGCCACTGTCCAACACCCTTGCCACAATCCCCAGATAGAAGCAGTAGAAGAGGCAAAGGATCCTAATGACCTCTCACTTCTCCTTTTGGTCCTGAAAGAGGAGTCTGGCCCCCAGGAAAGGCCTCTTTATGCAGACTTGACTTAATTTCACATCATCTAGAGGTGGGTTTAAAAGTCTTGTCCACTTTCTGGGGTTTGAAGGCCATATGCCACATTGTGTATACAATTTTGGGGCAGTGAACAAACCTTTATGGCTCTTTAGGATACAGATACCCAAGTCACCATCATTCTGGGAGATACACAGGGCAAGGGCATGATAAATAGTCTTGGTACATTTCAGGTATTCCACATAAGTATGGGGAAGGATCCCACCATCCTATAGGTTAGTCACTTTGCTCTTTGGCCTCCCCTGTGGTCATGTTTCCTGTTGGGGAATGCATTATAGGGATTGATATCATGCACCACTGCATATCCCAGCAATGATTGCAAGGATATACTGCCCCATCCCAACAAGTTCTGTCCATATCAACTGGATGAACAATCCCATCTCCTTACTGCATTGTTCAAACTTGGCAATACCACCGCTCTGGTGGGGATAAAGACACGTAAATACCTGAGTGCGATTTATTCCACCATATCTGCCTATAAAAGACCATTTTGCCAAGTGAAAAAGGCAAGTGGAGTGTGAAGGCTAACTATAGACCATTGACACTTGAATACAAAAGTGCAATATTGGCATGTTGGTCTCAGGCATTGTGGCACTCACAGGAATCATTAGGGCTTCCACTGAAGTTTTACATTCAGTTGGTAACTTGGTGAAGATTTTTTTCTCCATCAGGAAGAGGACCATGATCAACTTGCTTTCCATTGGCAAAGCCTACAGTATGCCTTCACTCTACTGCTGCAGGACAATTTAAACTTCCCTGCTCTCTGACACCAATAAATGGGACAGGATTTGAGTAAACTACACCTGTACAAAGGTCTTCCATTATATTGATGACATCATGTTGGTGGGCCAGAGTGAGGAGCGAATCCAGGGATAGCACACATTGCTAACTGGACTTCAACAGTCAGGCTGGACCATTAATCCTGACAAGATACAAGTTCCAGCCTAGCAGGTCACCTTCTTAGGCATCATATGGACTGGAACCCAATGGTTGATCTTTGACCTTGTAAGGGACAAATAACTATCCCTAAAGTCACCTTTCTCTAAAAAGGAGGACTAGCAGCTGTTTAGCTCATTTGCATATTAGTGCCAGCCTATTTCTCAATTCAGTATTCTCCTAGCACCCCTATACTGTGTGACATGGAAAACAGGTATTTTTTTACTGGGGAACGGAGGAGGAGCAGGCAGTGCAAGAAGTATGATTAACTGTTTCAGCTGCCCTGCCTCTAGGGTCTTCAGAGCCTGGATCTTTGATTGAACTACAGGGTCCTGTTAACTTGCAAAAAAGAGGGAACAATAGGAATTCACAGACCCCTGAAGTATTTGGACCAAGAATTTTCCACATGCATCCCAGCACTACTCCCTCTTTAGGAGGCAACTTCTAGCATGCTATTGGGCTTTGGTGGAAATAAACAGAATCAAAAAGAGCTCCCCAGTACTTCAGAGGCCATAAAACCCTATAATGTACTGGGGCCTGGGAAATATGAGAACTCTTACCGAGGCAGTGCCCAACAACAGAGTATCATCAAATGGAAATTGTACATTCAGGATCATGCTTGCCTGGACCACCAGGGACTGACACCCTTGCATGAGTAGAGGTTGGAGGCCACACTCAGCATGATACTGTTTCAATTCCAGATGAAGGCCCTTAGCTCCCTGCATTGGCATCTTGGGGACTCCAACTCAAGAATGCCCCTTCAGATACCAAGTGCTGGTTCACTGATGGACTGGCCAAGCTGAAGCCATCTGGCATTCATTGGGCAGCAGATGCTGTTCCCCTTGCCTCAGGCAGAGTATATACCACCCCTGGAAACAGTTAAAGGGCCCAATGGCCAAATTGTGGATGGTCTTCTTCTAAACCCTGTGTAGCAGTTTGGTATTATTAATGGATTCCAAAAATAGATATTGGATTATGTTTGGAAACTGGTCTGTTATTCTGGGCATATTAGATTGCATTTGATTCAGAGGTTTCACTCTTACTTGATTAAATTAAGATTGGGGTTTTGATTTGGCCACATCACTAGGATGTTGAGTCCCCATCCCCTTGGTGCTCAGGGAATCACAGGGAAAACAACACTGCAGAGGAAAGAGCTTGAGTTTGGATGCTGGAGCCTTGGAAAGTAAATAAACAGGAGAAGAACACAGAGGAATAGAGATGACTCCATAGACATGGCAAAGACCTGAGGAAGAGAGAGAGCGTGATAGTCTACAGCTGATCTTGTGTAGAGAACAGAGCAGCTGAGCCTGTGAAATAATGAGCCCCAGGGAGAGAAATGAGCCTTATATGAGCCTATAGCTGAGACCAGAAGTAGCTGTAACCACAGAACCTGAAGAGGAAGGCTGAACCCTCACAGAGACTGGCAGCCACCTCACTCGAACATGTGGCAACATACTTTGGTGAGGGAAGCTATTTACTCTTTATGGCCTTGTGACTGTAAGCTTCTACCCCAAATAAATACCCTTTATAAAAACTAACCAATTTCTGGTATTTTGCATCAAAACCCTTTACCTGACTAATACAGATTTTGTTACCAGAGAGTAGGGTCATGTTTTGCAATTACTAAAATGCTGGAATGGTTTTATAAATGGGCAAGGGGTATTTTCTGGAGGAATTGTGAGATGCTTAATGAGTATCTTGAAGAGACTATTAGTAGGAATATGGATGTTAAAGAGCATTTTAAAGAGACCTTAGAAGTAAATGATGAAACTATTATTGGAAACTGGAGGAAATGTGGTCTGTGTTTTAAAGTTGAAGAGAACTTAGCTAGATTAAGTCCTGATGTTTTATGGAAGGCAGAATTTGAAAATGGCAAGTCTGGGCATTTAGCTGAAGAACTTTCCAAAGTAAACTCAGAGAATGCATCTTGGCTTCTCCTTGCAGCTTATAGTAAAATGCTAGATGAGAGAGATAAGCTGAGAACTGAATTGCTGGGCACAAAGAAACCAGAAACTGACTCTGGAAATTCCAAGCCTCTGGAAATCAAGACCCCAGAAAATAGTGGCCCATTCAAGGGCTTAACTAAACTAGGAACTTGTAAATCAGGATTGAAAATGCAGTTATCTAGGAAAAACTTGTGAAAAGTCTTGCTGTCTGATGGCTTGGACCCTAGCTTCTTGCATGCTAAACCAACAAGCTTTGTGAGAGAGCTGTATGAATAAAAATACTGTCATTCTGGACTAAAAGGGACATTGAGGTGAGAGATGGAGGGGAAACAGCTTCAAGAGGAAACCCACAGAAGCTGAGGGCCAGGAATTAAGACATCTCCTTGGGTTGAGAGAGGGACCCCACTCATGTACAGAGAGGGTGCGTTTGCTGTGGCATTTGCAGAGGGTAGATATTCCAGCCAGATGTTTAGGGAGAGTTTTTCCACCCTAGGAAACAGAGAGGTTGGAGCACATTCCTCAGGTGTTAGGGAGGGTAAGGTCGACATCCCGTAGGTCTGAATGGGGTGGGCCTGTCCCCCATGAATTAGGGAAGGCCAGGTCACCAATTTGTTGCTCTGAGAGTTGGGCCTATATGTCAAAGGTTAGGGAGGATGTTGTCTTCACATCACTGTACTAGGGGTGTTAAGACTACCTCAGAGGTCAAGGAAGTTGTGGCCATCACCCCAAGGTACTTGGAGGGTAAGGTCTGGAGCTCAGTCACCTTCCAGATGCTTGATGAGTGTGAAACCAAGACAATGGCCTTTGGGCAAACCTGTGGAAAGAGTAGGTCCTCATGAGGACTCGGGGGGAAGAAACCATAATCTTAAGAATGACTCTCAGATTTTGACATATAATGAAGTATGTCTTGCAGGTTTACGGAACTGTAGGGGACCCATGACTCACATTTCCCTCCCAATTTCTCCTTGTTGTAATGCAAGTGTTTATCCTTTGTCTGTCCATTTCTTTACTGAAAGCAGATAAATGTATTTGTAAGTTTCAGAGGTCTACAGCCAGATGGGACTTTGCCCCAACACATTGTGATATGATTTTGTAGTTAGCATTGTTACTGATGTCAGGTTTGTTTGTTTGTTTGTTTGAATATTGTAATGTCTTTTTGGAATTCAGAGGGTGGAGTATAGCCATTTGGTATTATTTATGAATTCCAAAAATAGATACTAGATTATGTTTGTAAACTGGTCTGTTCCTCCAGGCATATTAGATTGTGTTAGATTCAGAGATTTCACTTTTACTTGATTAAATTAATATTGGGTTTTGGTTCACCTACCTCAGTAGGATGTTGAGTCCTTGCCCCCCTGGTGGGTGGGGACTCACAGGGAAAACAACATGGCAGAGGAGAGAGTTTGAATTTTGATGCTGGAGCCCAGGGAAATAAATACACAGGAGAAGAACACAGAGGAATAGAGATGGCTCCATAGACATGACAGAGGCTCTGAGAAGAGAGAGAGACTGATAGTGTACAGTTGACCTTGTGTAGAGAACAGAGCTGCTGAGCCCCAGGGGCAGAGATGAGCCTTATACCAGCCTATAGCTGAGATTAGAAGAATCTGGGACCATGGAGCCTGAAGAAGAAGGCTGAACCTCACAAAGAATGACAGTCATCTTGATCCAACACGTGGTAACAAACTTTGGTAAGGGAAGTAATTTACTCTTTATGGCCTTGTGACTGTAAGTTTCTACCCCAAATGACTATCCTTTATAAAACCAACCAATTTCTGGTATTTTGCATCAGCACTCCTTTAGCTAATATACCCTGGAATACTCAGAACTCTTGGGTGCCTGTTTATTGATTCATGAGATTTCACAAACAACTTAACATTCTGGTCAGATTCATGGAGGAAAAATGATTGGGGAATCAAGGGTTCCCCAGGGTGGAGAAAGGACTTTGGAACAACTGGGTAGTTAAAAGGCACCTACCCATATTGATGCACATGGCAAAGGCTTATATTGTGATGAACATCATTGGAATGTCATAGATGATAAAGGATGTGCTGAGCTGGTTTTCACCCCCAATAAGGCCAGAGATTCTTTTGGGAGAGAAGCAGAGGATGAACCTTGCCCAGCAAATAAGGACAATAAATTTACCCTTGGTGACATCCATGAAGTAATTGAAATCCCTATGTCTACTTCTGCCATTGGAGGGATCAACCAAAGACAGAACTGGACATGGAAATTCTGACACTATGAAATTATGAACCCAGGAACAGAGTACCTCTTTCATTAAAAGAGGCCCAGTCTTGGAGACAGTGGCCACGGGAGGTGCTAAAGTCAGGGAGAGGGAAAAAGAGGTATAATACAGGGGCAATTTGGGGACTTGGAATTTTCTTGAATGACATTGTAGCAACAGATACAGACCATTATATATCCTGCCATAATCTACAAAATTGAGTGGGAGAGAGTGTAAACTACAATCCATGCTTAGTGGCAAAGCCACAAAATGTGTTCATCAATGGCAATGAATGTACCAATCTAATGAAAGAATTTGTTAATATGGGGAAGAGTGGGAGGTGTGGGGAGTGGGACATATGGGAATCCCTTATTTTTTTTATATAACATTTTGTGTAATGTAAGTATCTTTTAAAAATAAATTTAAAATATACTTTTAAAAAGGCCCAATATTCTATTTACCAATATGAGAGATGTCAACTACAAGCCAGAGCCTGAAAAGGACATTGATGGGCTGCTCCCAGAGAGGTTGCACTGGGCTACTTATGGCAAGTAGACTATATTGGCCCTCTCCCACTACCCTAAGGTATGTCTTATGTCTTGGTCATGTAGATACCTATTCAGATTATAACCTTGTCTACCCATGTGGATGTGGTACATATATGGGACACCTCAAAAAATTGACTCTGACTCCTTTAGTTACCCAGAGAACATCACCTCTGACTAAAAATCCCACTTCACGCCACAATCTATTCAACATCTGGCCCAGTCTCATGGAATTAGATAAGTATTGTATATCACCCGCCACTCATAGGTAGCTGGCATTGTGGAGAACTTTAAAGGCCATCTGACAAGTGAGTTTTGGCATCCACGTCCTGACAACTCTCTTACTGGGTAGATGGACTGACATACATGGGCCCTCTGGAAGCTGAATTCAACAGTTCCTTGGAAGGGAAATGCAGTCTTATCCCACTTTCTAGCATAGGAAGGGGAAAAGGCTATGGGAAGAACCCAGGCTTTGTTGTACATCTACCCTTTCACCAGTCAAGATGAGGATTGATCCAGAAAGGGGGACAAAGATCACACCACTTTGAACTCTCCTTATCAACTACTGTCAGGAGATCATCCTGCATTTTACCGCATTACATCCTCAGCAGAGTTCTCAGGATGGTGGGTGTTATAACAGCCTTTCAGAGAGGAGGGATGATAAAAGCAAGCTTAGAAGTACTTAATACACATGGGATACACATGTATGTTGGAAGCTAGTGGGTAACTCTTTTTTTCCTAGTTGGGACCACAGTTCCCTTAGGAATGGTAGTGGGACAACTTCTAGGAGTCCTCACCAATTGCATTTATCAAGAGTTGTTAGAAATGGGCCAGAATATATGGGTGATGCACTCAGATCAATGGAAAAGTTGTGAAGTTATAGCCTAAGGAATGGGACAGACAGACTGGATGACCTTAACAGGAAAAGATAAATTACTGCAAATAGGCTGAGAAAATTGTTTCCCTTGGGAAGTGGTTGAACAACCATTCTGTCAGGACTAGTTATTGCCCCCCACCTCATGTTTCTTACAGATTTGACTTGGCAACAACCTGGCAAGAAAACCTTCGTCCACCTGACCTGGGCCTTAATGGCAGCAGGGGAATGACCAACTCTGTGATCTACTATCTGACCCTTCGCTCCAATTCTGTCATTGAACCCAAGGTCTTGCCTGTGAATGACTCATGAGCACATTGATTTAGACCTCTAGACTCCTCCCTAGTCCAACAATGAGGGGTGTGTGCTATTGCTAACCCTCATGCTATATATGTGTTAATACCTCAGGGGAGGTGCAACCGTAGGTGACTAAAATTCAACAGCAAACTCACTTGTTGCAAAGTGCCCAAACAGATTCTATGTGGGACCTCTTCAGCTGGTTTGGAGGAATAGGGGGACATGTATGCAATCATTACTCCAGACAGACAAGATCACACTGCTTTGAGTAACAGAATGCATAGGTGGATCTCTCCTAATGTGCTACAACTGCTGTCCATATTGTTGTGAGCCACAGGCCGGGAGTTGTGACCCATCTCCACCCTCATAACTGGGTCGGAAGGTTGGCTTATATTGTGGAAGCTAATGGGGAAGAGTAGGCTAGGCCTGGTTGAAGATGTTGAGGGTGGACCTGCAGTAACCATCACCCTGCCCTTGGCTATCCCTTTCTTTTCTATCATGTACAGATGTTTCAATATGCTTCCATTCTGTATTCAGAGGAGACACTAGGTCTAATGGAACAGCCTGAACATACCTTAAACCCAAGACCAGGAACAAACAGTTCTAGCTGCTTATCAGGGCAAGAACTGTGAAAGGCAGGGCCCATTTTTGCTGGGTTGTACAAATACCCCACCTTTGAGCAGCACATACTTGTCTTTCCTCTCCAAGGCAAAAAGGGGTGTATGGAGCCACCATCCACTGACCTCGACCTGAGCAGTTGACCTGGTAAACTGGACACAACGGGCCTCTTCCTCTGCTCTTTTTTGTGCTGTGTATGCAATAAAGTGGTCATTTGCTGAAAATTTCTGTTGTGCCTGAGCTTGTGTTCCTATGACACACTGTATAGCAATTAGCTCCATATACTACAAAATGAATATCATTTTTAGCTAAGAAAAACAAAATTTGGAGCATTTAATTTTGGACAACAAGTTGTCTTGAAGTGGAAAAATGTTGGAAAGTTTTTATAACATTGTCAATTTTTTATGATAAAATTGTGATTATTTCCATATATAATATGCAATTCTGCAAGCTCAGTGTATCACTCAGGGTTCTCTAGGGAAACAGAATAGATAGGAGATATCTGTAGTAAGTATTATCAGATCTTTCTAATAATAATCACACCTCACATTATGGCTGAACAAGACCAAATTCCTCTGGCCAGGCTGCAACCTGGGAGCTCCAGTGAAGGTTTTTGATGAATTCCCAAAAAGAAGCTTGCTGGTTTAAGTACAGATGGCAATTCTCTCTTTTGTTTCCTGAAATCATCACTTCTCCTTTTGAAGCCTTCAACTGATTGGATGAGACATCTCTCATTGATGAAGGCAACTCCTCAGCTGATTGTAGATGTAACCAGTCATTGATGCAATAAACTTACTGATGATTTAAGTCCTTGAAATGTCCTCACAGTAGCAATCAGGCCAGCACTTGCTTGACCAAACAATTGGACACCATAACGTGGCCAAGTTGACATGTGTACTTAACCATAACACCCAACAAAATACTTTGAAATTTAGAAAGATTGTTTTATTTCTCTTTAGCTTAGCCAGCTATTAATTAATTTAATTATATAGATATATATCCCCATAAATAATAGAGTATTCATACAAAGTAATATTTGCCCTTAGTCATAATGTAAAAATCAAAGGCTCTAATGGATTTGTCAATGCAAAGGTGATTTACTTGTTTTGTTGAAGATGTTCGTAGATAATATTAATGGTAGCAATATATTTAATTATAGCATTAACATGAAGAACAATGCATAGCTTCCACTATTATAGCAGAGAGAAGCAAAGAGTTAAAATTTAAAAAGAGAGGTTATCAGGATAGAGTTTGCCACTGCTACCTCTGAGATTAAAAATTGAGCACAATGGAAATAATCCCTTTGTAATCAACCACTCCACATTCTCATTACATTTATGGAATTCCATCCCAGCTCTGCATTTAAAACAGGCAATCTAAACATGTTCTCAGTGGATAAGAATAAGCCCTGAAGAGCTACTTTTTAAACTTTATATTTTTTTTCTGCAGAAACTAGACTTCAAAGATATTCTGAAAACACCATAAAGTTTCAAACTCCGGTGCCCGCAAACTTTGCAAATGGCTCCTATAGACATCAATCAGAATTCTATGTGCATGGACTGAGGGCAAAGCATAACCTTTTATATGGTCGACAATATGTTTGAAATGACTACAAAATGTCTGAAACTTCAAAGACTGCTAACTTTACACTTTGAAAGGACACTTAGTTTTAAGAATCCAACAAATGTCTAAATATATTGGGTTTTTACTAGTTTAATTTCAAAATTTTAAAACTTCAGAGGAATTTCTTTTTTGCAATTTGAAGATCAAAACCAAATTAACTGAAAATATCAAAATGTTGAAGGGCTCTGTGTTGGCTTTTATTTTCCTTTTCATTGAGCCATTTCCATTTATGCAAAGTATTGTCTTATTAAATTATCTAATAATATCAAAAGGAAATTGCCACCCACTAATTTGAGAAAGCCAAGCTCCAATTGTATTGCAAAATGTAAAGACAAAGCAAGCCAACAAACAAAAGCACCATATTGGAATATATTTGCAAAATAATAATAACATATTAAACACCATTAACCTATGATTAAGGCTCAAGAAGTTCTAATAACTTTGGCTCCCTGTATTATAGTTTTACTCATCTGATGTTATAAACCTCACAGGTTGCAGTTTGTCTTCTATTAAAGATTTTTAGTGCTGTTCTGTTCACTAGAACTCTGGAATTCTTTTCTTTTCTTCCTGCAAGTAAAGTAATTCAAGATAACTCTACAAGAATTACTTTTTAAACATTTTTCTCATTTTATCTCTCAGTTCATGAAATTTCATTTTCAATACTTGTTTAGGTTCAAAAGACTTTCTCATTTCAAAACCTACTATTAAAATGCAAATATGCCTTGAAGTTGTAAAACAATAAGCTGTTAACAGCAAACTTTTTAGTGACATTTAGTAGGCCAAAAAGAAAATTATCTGAAACTGATGTCTTTTCAACTAGAATATAATACAGTGCCAAGAGAGTCAGAAAACTTGATGAGTAGAAAAAAGTGGGGGGGGGGGAGTGGAAATAAGAAATTTGCAATGGTATTTAATTACTTTATTATTTTTAGGCTAACTATCATATTAAAATAGAACCCATGGTATTAAAATGGGCTACTTTGTTATTTACAATTTGCTAACTAAGAAAATAAATTACATAATATATTGAAAATTCATGTCAGCCTGGATTACATTAACAACTCAACATATCCTCAACATGAACTTCAAGAAATAAATTAAAGAGTCAAATGAGGAGGAAAATTAGATTTAGTGGAAAGGTTTATAAGGAAAGTCTTGCCTTCTAGAGGAAAATAAATACTTAAGTCAGTGAACAGTTACTGCAGGTGTAAGGGAATAAAATAACATTAATAGAGGGAGAGGTTGATAAAAAAAAGACACCATCTCAGGGATGATAGAAAGCTATTTAACAAGGATAGCACAGTGAATCTAATTTGGAAAAATGTATGATCCCAGTCATATAGATAAAGTAGAAAAATGAAAGGAAGCCAGAAAGTATAGTCATCTAATGTTTGGACACTCATTAACTGACTGAACAAATAGGTATTGAATAAGCATGGATATAGAGCACTTGGAAAAAGTTTAACAGCCAACAGGACTTATTTGGCATTTATAGAACATTCCACATAATGATAGCAGAATACACATTCTTTTCAAGTGCACATCTAACATTTAATTTGATAGACTTCATCTGACCATAATAGCCTTTTTATTTAAAAATGTTTAAATCAGAGTGTGTTCTCTAACCATATTAACAATAACTTAGAAATCAGGTTTTTTTGGAAAATATCTGGAAAACCCTCAAATATTTGGAAACTATATAACACACTTTTAAATAATCCATAGGTCAAAGACAAAATCAAGATACATTTGAATATATTTTGAATTTAAAGTAAATAGAAATCCAATATATCATAATGTCTGGGGTGCAACTTTAGCACTAAGAAGAGAATTTATAGTACCAATAATTGAAATTAGAAAAGAAGAAATATCTCAAATCAATAACCTCAGTTTCTAGCTTATGAATCTAGAAAAATAAGAGAAAATAAATTCCATATATATATATATCAGAGCAGAAATATAGAAACTGAAAAATAGACTAAATGAAACCAAGAACTACTTATTTGAAAATATCCATATGATAGAATATGACTCAGTAAAAAAGAAATGAATTACTAATAAATGCTATAATTATGAATCTCCAAATATTGATGCTGTGTGAAAAAAGCCAGATACTAAACAGCACATACTATATGATTCTACTTATTAAAAAATATTCTAGAACATGCTATCTAATGGTGTACATAAACATACCTCTTTTGGAGGTATGTGCAGAAATAGAATTGCTTGGTCATAGGGTAAGTATATATTTAGTTTCAGGAAAAGCTTCCTGTTTTCTGAATTGATTAAAACAACTTACAATTCCATCAAAAATATATGAGACTTCTAATTTTTTAAAGATCCTTACTAGCTCTTTATATTTTCTTTCCATATAATTTTAGCTTTCTCATGAGTGTATAGTGGCATTTCATTGTGATTTTAATTCAAATGTCTTGATAGGGAATAATGCTGAGGAGCAATGAACATTTGGCTTCTCCTTTGTGAAATGCTACTTGTGATTTTTTGTTATTCCTTTTTTGAATCGGTTGTATGCCTTTTTCTTATGGATTTATATTTGTTCTTGAGTAATTCTCTATTTAAAGTGTTTATTACATATTCTAGAGAGGTGTTCTTGGTTCAATATATGTATCACATTTTGTTATTCTCTCATCTTTCAATGCTGATTTTTAAAAAATTACAGCAGTTATAGGTTTGCACAAAAATCATACAGAATATTAGTTGAATGGTGACTTTTGATAAACACAATTTTTAAATTTAATGAAGCCCAATTAAAAAGCATAAAATTAAAAACATCTTCCTCTTAATTTTATAAGGGCAATATTATATAAAAATCTACAACTACTTTGTGACTAAACATATTCCTGATATCTATTGCATGTTAATTATCCTATAAACCATAGAGCCCATATTTTCCTAATGTTACGTATTTAAAACATGTATATTCTATTCATTTGTCTTCATATATTCTGCATAATATTAAACTCTCATATTTTATTTTACTTTAATTATAACGTAATCTTTATGTATATGGGCCATATTCAGCATGGATGCCCCAAAATGATTGTAATAGTTGTTTACAGCCTCCATCCATTGTCATCATTAGGCACACATGCAGTGCTAAACATAAGTGGATTGTCACCTCTGCCCACATGGAAGCAACCATTAAATGACAAATAAATAAAATTCTAAGTGAACTGCCTTCCATCAATATTAAAAGGCATATGCAAACTATATTACCTTGCCAGAGTCTTTCAGAGTCAATCTCTGTAATACCCACTGCTTTAATCATTGTACCTACCTTATGATGTATTACCATAATTGTCTGTGGTAGTGGGAGTTAGAAATACTCTGGAATTTACATCTGCTCTGGACAATTGGAGTTATCCTTAATTATTTGTCTTGCTTTGCTCATTCTTTTGCTTAAATTCAGTTTTTATAAACAGCCAGAGAACTTTTTTAAAACATAAATCAGATTACATTATTTTCCTAAGACCCCTCAGTTGTTTCCCTTTAAATTAATAATAATATCCACTTTTATCTATGGTTTGAAGGACTTTGCATTATTTTTCTCTCCAAATATCCTGACTTTAAGCTGTGTCTTTTTCTTTCTACTTCAGTCAAGCTCCAGTCAAATGGTTATTCTACTAGTTTCTAGAACATGCTGGGCTCTGTCCTGTTTCATTTCAATTCTAATTCTTACTGCTGTGCTTTAAGCACTCTTCCTCAAATTTTATGTCTATCTTGTTCTTATTCTTCACATGCCATGTGAAATATCACAGCTTCAAAAACCTTCCATGACAACCCAGACTACAGCAACATTTTTATTTTTTGTGGAGCCCTTGCGATAATATGTATTTTTAATTTGCATACTTGTTTTCTTTATCCGCACTAGGAGGATATTTTTTGAGAACATGAATCATAAGTTTGTACCCCAGAATGTACAGAAATCTTGGTACATAGTAAGTGTAATAAATATTCATTGAATAAATCACATAAATAATCTGAGTGATGATAACATATTGAAAATCATGAAGGATATATGTGCCACACTCAAAGTTGGATTCTATTTGATAAAATATTGTTTAGACTTTCTGCATATATTTCAATAAGGGATATTATTTTGTAGATATGTTTGTTTGTTCTTTTGTAATCTTGCTATCTGGTTTTAGTGTCAGTATAATATTGGTCTCATAAAATGAGTTAGTATTTCCTCCTTTACAATTTTCTGGAGAAGTTTGTGTGGAATTGGTACCACTTCTATCTTAAATGTTTCATAAAATTTACCACTTTACTTGTGCAGAGATCTGTACCTGTAAATTTATATTTTAGTTTGCTAAAGGCTGCCAATGCAATACACCAGAAATGGGATGGCCTTTAAAATGGCAGGTTATTAGGGTAAATGCTTACAATTCTGAAGCTGTAAAAATGTCCAGATCAAGGCATCATCAGAGATGCTATTTCACCAAAGGTCGGCTGCTGGTGACCCTGGAGTGCCACGTGGCAAGGAACAATGGTGGCTCTGACAGTCTCTACCTTCTCCTCCAGGTTCACTTTCTCCCCACCCTCTGCTGTGGGTGATCAAGCACATGGCAGTGCACAAAACTGGTCTACTCATCTCTTCCCTCTCCTCCAGGCCTTGCTAGTAGTTTTGAATCAGGCTGTGGGTTTTCTCTCTCCTGGCTTCCTCTCTGAGCTTTTGAGCTCCTGGTTTCCTTCTCTCCAACTCTGTGGCTTTTTCTGTGTATCTCTGCATGTCTCTCTCATTTCTAAAGGACTCCAGTAAGATGATTATGCCCACCCTGGGCTATGCCCCACTGGAGCAATCCAACCAAAGTTCCCTTTATTGATCTAATCAAATGAAATTTTCACAATAGATAAAATTTAAGAACATAATTTTCTGGAGTCCACATAAAATATTCAAATCAACATATTCTATCCTCTGGACCTCCAAAACACACATTCCTTCCATATGTAAAATAAATAATATTTCTAAAACCTTAAATCATTTCAGTAACAATGTTAAGAACAAAATCTTATCAGAATCAGTTACAGGCATTTCGTCTGTCCTGGGGCAAAATTTCCCCTCAAGCTGTGAACCTGTGAAACTTAAAAACTATCTGCTTCCAATATACACATAAGGGACAGTCATAGAATAAATATTCCCATTGCTATAAGGAGAAACTGGAAAGAAAACAAGGATCACAGTTCCCAAACAGTTCTGAAAGCCTGCAGGGAATTCTCCATTAGATTTCAAAGTCTGAGAGTCATCTATAGAACAATATCTTCTTCCTCGGGCCTTATGGGGTGGGAGTTCCACACTTTCTCAGGGCTTCCCAGCAGCCATCTTCTCAGCTCCACTGTCGTCAGGCATCTAGATGGCAGGTTTCAACCTTCAAGAACTCTGGGTAGATGTTCACACTCTCCCCAGTCTCTGAGGCACAGACTCAAGCCCCTTATCACAGTGGGTTGGGGCCAAACTCCTCCCAATCCCTCAGAAATGTGCTTCCCTTCTCTGAAGTCTGGGGTAATCCTAAAACAACAGAACAGAAGACTCACCCTCTCCAAGCGCTGAGACATACCTACCCTTGTCACACATAAGAAGATGTTGCAAAATAC
>PVKH010006113.1:0-21364 GCA_004027955.1 Chaetophractus vellerosus
GGGGGGGGGGGGGGGGGAGAAAGAGGTACACTGGCTCTTTCTGTCCCTGTAGATGCTGCTGCTTCTGAGAGAAACTGAGGCTAGCATTTGCTCTGGGATTCGTCAGATCAAACAATATAAGAAAGACAAAAAAGAAACTAAATCAATAAAAAAGTGCACTAGGTCTTTCAGTGTGCCAGACCAAGAAGCATCCATGCCTAGAAGGAAAAACAAACAACAACAAAGCACTAGCTCTTTATTTTCAGGTGGATGTTGGTGGGAAGCTGGAAGTCCCAGTGCCCAGAGGGCAGAAACTGAGGCCAGCTTCTGTGCTTTGGATCCCCCAGACCAATCTCGACTCCTCAACCCCAACTTTTAGAGGAGGAGACTTCTGCCAGCACTGGCCACAGCCGGCCCCTCCCAAAATCTGGCCAGAGCTGCAGCCATTTCCACAGCCACTGCCACGGGCTGAGCAGCAGGGGGCTGGCCACTGGTTCATGCTCTCACTCACAAAAGCTGAACTCTGGGCAGCTTCTCGCCTATAGTTGTCCTAAACGTCCATTTTGGTTCTAGGGTTACCACCTAGTTAATGCCATTCTCTTTTCATTTTTGTAGTGGATGAAGCAATTTGTGAAAGTTCTTACTCTGTCATTTTGCACCGTTCTCTATCCCCCTTAAAAAGCTGAAGCCACACTACGGATGTTATTTTATAAGGGCTATATTTATCTTAAAGTAGCACAAATATTTGTTAGCATTAGATATTCTTCTACATCATCCTTCTTGATGGTTATATATTATTATGTTGGTATAGCATAATTTATTTAACTAGACTCCTATTGTTATAAATTTAGTTTTTCTCAATTTTTCTTTATTACAGACAATTTTTCAATGTTCATGTTTATTTTCTTAGAAGTTTCTAGAAGTAAAACAGATGCACCAAAGAGAAAAAAAAATGTTAAGGCTTTTTGATAGGTATTTTCCTGTGGTTTGCCATAGCCTTGGGCTTTATTCCCAAGGCCTGAATAAAATCCTGAAGCCCTTTGTGGAGATGAACTGGGCTGGAAATAATGGTATTTTAAAGAGAACTGGGAACTCTCATTCATATGTCCACTTTCGATCAAGTTCAAGCTCAAGCATTGTTCTACCAATCAGTGTAGAAGATTAAACATCACTAATATCATTAAACACTATCATATTGTTTTGTAAATACTTTCCAAAATTGGAATTCTAGATTATAATAAATAATAACATATGTAGTACTAGAGGAGCAAGAAGATATTCCCAATCTCAAAGATAAAAGGTACAATAGAAAAAATAACTGCTAACTTGCCACCTTTGGTGTTGACTGCCTTCCAAAAACTAAAACATATATTAGAGTCCTTTTCTCTCTTCCTTCAATGAAAAACCTCTGTACTTTCCTAAAGAGACACATAACCCAGTCCAACTCCTCCTCCCTGCTGTATCTCCAAGTTCCCATCAACCAAGCATGTTCCGTTCCATAAGAAACCTCACAGAATCCATATCTCTTTGCATGTCCCCTAGATTTCCAATTTAACACTGTTTTGATTGAACGTGGCTGGCTGAAGAATTTACCAATAGAAACTTAAGTAGACAAAGCTAATAAGTCTTACATATGGCCTGAGAGGAATATCAGAATAAAAGGCTGAAATTTTTCCAGTGTCAGAACTTTTCATATGTTTTCCTAATTTAATCCTCTCAATGAATCTGTAATGTATTATTATTCCTGCTTAACTGAAGAAACTGTGACTCAGATGGATTTGGCATCAGGTTCCAAATGCAGTGCACTGTCTACCGTGCATACTGCTTTCCAGGAAAACACATACGTTGTCTAGACCAACACTGTCCAATACAGAAGCTAGAGGCTACATGTGGCTATTTACATTAATCAAAATTCAAAAACATTAAAAATTCAGTTTCTCAGTTGCATCATCCACATTTCAGGTGCTACATATTGGACAGCAGATATGAAAAATCCCTTTAAACAACTTAAGTACTGAAACTTAATTCAAATTTAAGCAAGAGTGTTATCTTTGAGATAGGGGACCAATCAGCAAGCACGGCAATGCATTTAGCCCAGCATTGTAAAGGAATGAAGAGCAGCTTTCTCGGAACTGCCAATGTGGTGACACAAGCCTCTGGCTGTCCCAGAGAGCAGAGAGTGGCCAAGAGCAAAGGGACCACCCTGACCCTACGAAATGCTGCAACCCACAGCAAAGAAGATGAGCTGCCAGGTGCAGCCACAGCTTCCCGCAAGCAGCCTACCATAGACACTCTCCCAAGGCAAACTTATGGAGAAATGAGGTACTCAGAAATCACAGAATGATGGAAATTTAAACGTAAAAGAATTCATAAAGTTGCTAGTCTCAGGCAAATCATTTTCCTGATGAGGAAACTGAGGCACAGCGATATTAAGGAACCTAACAATAAATGAACCTTAATACTCATATAGGCAATATAGTTTAATTATTACGAGCAGGGACTCATAATAGAGCCTAATTGCCAGGATCAAACCTCAGTTCTGCCGTGTACTGGCAGTGCGTCCTTGGGAAAGCTACTGAAAATCTCTGCGCCTCAGTGTCCTCATATGTAAAATAAGAATGGTAACAGTACCCAAAACACAAGGTTATATGAGGAGTGAGTGAGTCAATGAGGGTAATTGTATAATTTATCATTCAAACTAGGGACATTTTTGAGAGTGAAAGGAAGTGCTATTAAAAATTATGTTGTCGGGGGCTGGCTGTAGCCCAGTGGATAGGGCGTCGGTTCACCACATGGGAGGCCCCGGGTTCGGTTCCTGGGGGCCTCTCCGGGCAGGCAGACCGCCTTGAGAAGGGCAAGCCGCCGTGGGTGGGACGGAGCCGCCATGAGCAGGGCAAAAAAAGCCGCCACGGGAAGAGCAAAAAGCCGCCATGGGCAGGGCAAGTCGCCCACGAATGGAGCAGATCCGCCCGTGAACGGAAGTGGAGCCGTCTGTGAATGGAAGCAGACACACCCGCAAACGGAGCAGAGCTGCCTGCGCGGTGACCTGACTCGGCGCGTCGCCGCAATGCGGGGAGACAGAGCAGACACAGAAGAACGCAGAGAAATGAACGCAGCAAGAGCAAGCAGAAAGGGGGGATATGTGACAACAAAAAAAAAATTATGTTGTCAAAATAGGTGTAAACAAGGACCGTCTGCCGCAAACCACTATGTTCAGTCGCCCTAGTTAAAACATGTAAAGCGCTTAGAGCAGCACTTGGCATACATTAAGTGCCATGTAAGTGTTTGTTATTATTATGTTTACAACTGGGACAACTGGGGCATTCTGCATATGGGATTTTATAATGTAATTCAACAGGAAATGTGCATTCACGTAACAGGAATTTGCTTTATGATCAACTTGCTCAGAATGCATCTGTTCCATGAAGGAAGAGACATCTATCGTAAGTTCTTGTCACTGAGGTCAAATATAATGGCTTATTTCTCAGGCAATAAATATTTTTGCTTCTAGGAAGCCCAAAACTCATTGTAATGTCCTGTTTCCTGGTCCAGTGACTCAATTTTAATATCCTTCCACAAATATTAATGACAAAGGTAAGCAGTAAATGATCACACTATAGTTGTTCCACTGTTTGCAAAATCAAATCACAGAAGGTAAGTGACAAAGAGATTGATTGCCTTCTTTATCTCATCAGAACAGAACTGACGCCGAATCATACCTCCGAGAAGGCCGCTTTCTTTGCTTGGTTCTCCCGAGCCATTCGACTGACTGGATGCCACCACCTTGGAAGTGTTAATTGATTCTAACAGGGAGACAAATTCTAGGAAATTGGATTCATTTGGCATTTGCCCTTCCTTAGCCTCTAGGTCAGACTTGGAAGTTGGTATTGTTTTCTCTTTATCATGAACAATTTCTGTGGAACTTTTACCCAGGAAGACATCCGTCCCACTGTCCACACTGAGAACCCGGGCATGCCTCTTTTCATGGCTGGTTTTACAAGACGATGGATCAAGGTTAGCCTGGCCCTCCTTTCCCCCCTCAGACTCGGAGGCCACAGGAGGTGCGAGTGGGGTTGCTGTTTCATGGTGGCTCTTTGGAGAAAGACTGCAGTCCTTTGAGCCATGTCCCCCCTCCCCAGATTCATAGCCAGAGCACTGGTTGGAGGATGCCTCCACCATCAGACGCTCTGGAGTCCTTTCACTTCCATTGCCTTCAGGACAAATAGTGCCTCCTCCTCCATCTTCAGACAGCTCCAGGGTGATGACCGGAATTCTTATCTGCTCCCTGTCTGGAGGGCTTGCTGGCCGGGCCTCTGACTTTGAATGCGTTCTCTCCGTGCCCATCACCTTCAGGTGGAGGGAGCTTTCTAGGTCTGTCATGGAGTTGGGGGTACTGCTCATTGTGATGACAATTTTAATGGGTTCGTGCAGACTCAGAGGGTCTCCAGGTTGAGACGTGTCGATAAGGGTAATGGCTACCTCACTGTCTGAGCAGTTAGGCTCCTCACTGAAGGGAGGGTCTCCCTGACAGGAAGTGTCCAGCGGGGCCTCCGCCTGCCTGGCGATAATCGTGTCACACTGAGGGCAGCTGCTGCTCAGGCTGTCCTGAGGTGACTTGCTTTGCACCTGTTCCCGTGTGGAGCCCTTGGGATAAGTTACAGGGTCTGGAATCAGGACTGAATTCTCACTCCCCCAGGGCTGGAAAGCAACATCTGTTTGCAGTAAGTCATACTGAGACAAAGACAGGTGTGGCAGCTTCTTCAAGGTTTCCTTATCCACTAACCCGCCCTCTGATCTGTGGCGGGAAGGGGGCTGCACCTTGCCTCCCCTTTCCTTTACTTTGTTATTGATTAGAGTTTCCATGGCAACTGGCTTCATGAGCATTGCTGGCATGGTCCTGGGCTCCGGCACATACACTTTAGAAGGCGGCAAGTTCTCTATTCTGAAACGGGGTGAGGTAGATGACAACGGTGCTAAAGGTTGGTCTTCTGACAGAATGACACCTGAAATAAACAACAGATGACTTTATTAGCATCAGAAGTGAACAACTAATGTCCCAAAGCAAGACCTAACAACAACAATCCTAAAAACAGTACCAGGAGCAATTGTGATTGGAAATTGATTGTAAAACTCCCATCTCCAATGTGAAATTGTTCTTGAAAGGCCAATATTTAAAGTTTCATTACTTTTAATAACTCAGACTTTTCGATTTTGCTGTTTTGTGGCCTTGGGAGTCAGAGTGGTTTGGTTGAAATAACATATTTGGGCCTTGTAGTCAGAAAGGTCCTGACTCTGCGATTCACTGGCAATGTTACCTTGGGCTTGTTACTCCTCTAACCTACCGCACTACTGATGCTGGGGCCCAGATCTTTGCTAGGGGCTTGTCCCGTGCAGCACCCTGGCCTCCACCCACTAAATGCCTGTAGCACTCCCCCTGCGAGTCAGGAAAACCAAAATTGTCTCCAGACATTACTGAATATGCCCTGGAGGGCAAACCCCCAGTTGAGAACCACTGTGCTAAACCTGAACCTCCCTGTCTGTAAAATGGGGATAACTGTGACCCTTGAAGTTTGCCCTGAGGACCTAATAAGAATGTATATGGAAAGCAGTAGCACAAGGATTGGCAATGACAACAATAACCACATGCCTCTGATATGATTTCTATATTTTCACAACATTTTAAATTGCATCTGAAAACAATATTTATTTATGATGGTGATCAAAAGGGATCCCTGTCCTTTTCCCCTCCCCTCTATCTGTTGATGGTCCTGCCGTCTCTAAGCCTTTTAAGCTTGAAATCTTGACGTTGTCTTTGAATTTTCTTTCTCCCTTAACCTTATGGTCATTCAATCAGTAAGTCTCCTTCACTTCTATCATGATAAGTATCCTCTGGGGGTACAAGGGGCACAGATATCAAAGAGTCTACAAAGTCACAGGATACACAAGATAAGTAACTTCTCATTTATTCAAATATTGGAGGAAATAAAATAGTGCAACTCGTGGGAAAACAGAAAATATTACTTTAACATCAAAGCAAATGGATATATTTATGATAAAAATTTTAAGATATAACATGATTTTTAAATTGGTCCCTGCCATAGGCGAATTCGGCCTATGGCCCCCAAGTTTCAGGGGCAGGAGCTGGGAGCAGGCAGGGATATATGTTCACTCTCCTCCGCCTTCAGCGGCACTGTGGTAGAAAGGTTTGAGAGGCCCTGCTTACACTGCTGGGACCAAAAGACCCTCTTTAACTCCTGGGCCAACTGGGCATAACTCTCCCACACTGGATGTTTCTCTACTCACCCACTGATAACCTTATTCAATGCCTCATTCAGATTCCTCCTACATTAACTTCCCATGATCACCTAAACCAGAAATAAACTCTCTGCCTTTGAACTCCTTAAGCAGTTAACATCTGTAAAAGTAAAATGCACTTACCATATACTTCTTAGATTCTAATTTTATTTATTTACATATAACTTACCTTCCTCACTAGACTGTACAGTTTTAGAATACCAATTATATTGTATACTCCTGGAATCTGTCAAAGAAACCAGCATATTGTCTTATTTATGCTCAAGAATGTTGGTTCATGATGATAGTGAAAATTATTTTAACTTTGAAACAACCCTATGCAGGTTTCCCTCCTAGATAGGGTAGATATCCTCGACTTCATTAAACAGATGCAGAAATAGAAGAATTGAAGGTTCAGAAACTTGTCCAAGGTCACCATGCTACTGCAGAAATGAGGCTAGAGCTCAGATACTCTGAATCCCAGATGGTCCTCCTTCTGATCTACTCTGTTCTATCACCTCTCCATACGTGTGTCTGTGTATATGCAAATGATTGTAATATATTCACACATGCATAGAGCAGATTACCACAGTAGTAAAGCACTTTCCAATTTTAAGAACTTTCATTCCCTTAAGATCTCAACTGATTCTGCCCCTCATTATATATGTTTGGGCCATATCGTACTCCATCCCTACAGGAAATCCTTACTTTAGTCAAATTGGTTTGTTTACTCTCCCCAAAGAGCATTGCAGATTTTCTTATGACAATTTTCCTACCAAGATGTACCTTCCCTCTTTAAAACACACTCTTACTCAAAACTATCTTAGCTCTGCTACGGGTCGTCATATACTATATTCACTGTCAGATACATACACACAAGGTACTGCCAGGAGCACAGCAACTAGCAAGCCAAACAAAGTCTCTGCCCTCACTGAGCTCATAGTCTAACAAAGAGTCCATAAAAACAAACACAAAGAAACAAAGCTAGACAAATTCAGAGAATGAAAGAAAAATCTGCTGATGTGTGATATGGAGAGTATTACTAGATTATATGTCCCGGAGGTATACCTAAAAGACCTGTGGATGATTTAAATGTGTGTATGTGACTCAGGGAGGAAACACACCTGGATGGGGTGTGGTGCCATTTAACCAGGCAAGCGAAGATTTGGAGGAAAAAATTCACAGTTTGTTTTTGAACATGTTACATTTGAGGTGACCATTAGACATCCAACTAGAAATGTCAAGTGTAGTTAGATAGAGTTCTGAAGCTCTGAGCTACAGATGGAAATTTGAGAATTAGCATTAGATTCTAGATGAGAACACCTTGGGCAGAGTGTAGATTGAGGAGCTGGAGAGGATGCTCGAACAGTTAGAGGCCAAGAAGATGAGTGGCCAGTGGCATGGAAAGGAAACAAGGAGGGACTGGTGGCAGAAGAGCCAAAAGAAGATCAGTTTTAAAGGAGGGAATGGCCGAGTGTGTCAGACTTTGCTATAGTCAAAAAAGAGGAGAGTCATCAAAGCCAGAGGTAAGGCCCCTACCTCTGAACCTCATTTACTTTTACATAGTTTCCTATTTTCCCACTAGACTGCAAGCGCCTTGAGATCAAGAGTTCTTTTTTTCAGTTAATACGTTTTTTTTAACAAATCAATTTTATTGAGACATATTAATAAAGCATACAATTCATCCACGGTGTACAACCAATGGTTTTTGGTGCCATCACATAGTTGTGCATTCATCACTTCAATCATTATTACAGCATTTCCATCACTTCTATCATTATTGCAGCATTTAATAATTTTTAAAATCCAGACAAAGAAATAAACAAGAAAATTGCTCATTTCTCAATCTCTCTATGTTTCCCCTACTGTGCATAGCTGCTATTTCTGGCTATTTTTGCACAATTGTTTGTTTGTTTATTAAGCAGTTTTATTGAGATATGTTCACATACCATACAATCTAAGTGTATATTCAATGGCTTTTAGTATAACCACAATGTTTTACATTCATGAGCTCAAAATTTTTAGAATAATTTCATTGCTCCAAAAAGAAAGACTCCACACCTATTAGCATTCCTCCCCCAGCAATACATAAACCACTAATCAATTTCATCTTTATAAATTGATTTATATTTACATTTCATATAAATGTAATCACACAATTCTACATTCCCACCAACAGTGAATAAGCATTCCTATCTGTCCACATCCTCTCCAACATTTACTTTCCTGACTTTTTAATAGCAGCCAGTCTAATAGGTGTGAAATGATATCTCATTGTAGTTTTGATTTGCATTTCCCTAATCGCTAGGGATGTTGAACATTTTTTCATGTGTTTGTTTGCCATTTGTATTTCTTCTTTGGACAGTTGTCTTTTCAAGTCTTTTGCCCATTTTTTAATCAGATAGTTTGTCTTTTTAATGTTGAATTGTATGATCTCTTTATATATCATGGATATTAAACCCTTATCAGATATGTGATTGCCAAATATTTTCTCCCATTAAGACAGCTGCCTGGGACCGTCTCAAAATCAAGAGTTCCTTTAAGCTTATTTGTGTTGCCCGTTTCTACCACAATGCTTTGCACAAATCAGATGCTAACAACAAAACAAAACACTGATGATTTGGCTTGATATTTAATCATAAATTTTCCCAAATTGCCAATATGTTTATAGTTTCAATGTTTCCTAGGTAGGGATTAAGTGACTTCTGAATTATATTGTAAGATGCTCTGGCATAGAGACTATTAATCTACTTTGTCTCTCCTATCACACCTGCTGGGGTACTCAGTAATAAAGAATGAAGGAAGGGCAGAAGCCTTTGGTTCCTGCTGAGGCAATGTAAATGTAAATTTAACAGTGCCATGATGCCCCTGTGACCTATTCAGTTATATAGTCGTCTGGGAACAGAGGCATATAATCAGGGGGAAAAGAGGACTTGGACAAAATCCCAACTCTAATAGTACACTTGCAAAGCATAAACATCTTAGCTGTAATTTACTATCCTACCTGAACCTTCCCACCAAAAGGAAGTACCCAGTACATATGACAAAGCTTAGCTCTGGAGCCACGTACATTCAATTATTTGTTCATTCCTTTAGACATTCATTCATTTATTTCACCACCATCCAGAAGATATTTATTGGGTGCCTACTATGGGCCAATGCAGGGTTCTGGGTACTTGAAAGGCTGTGGTGAACAAGACACACTAGGAAAGTCACTGTTGGCTGAGAATTTATGTTCCGGTGGTGGGAGCAACATACAAATGAATTTTAAAAACAATATGTGATAGCGATAAATGCTATGCAAAGAAGTAATATAAGATAATGTAATAGATAGTGTAGCCGTTTGATGTAATTATGAATTCCAAAAATCGATATTGAATCATGCCTTAAACTGATGTGTTCATCTGGGCATGATTAAGTTATGATTAGGGCGTTGACTGGGCTACATCAGTAGGGCGTTGAGCCCCACCCCTTGGTGGGTGGGAGAATCGAATATAAAAGGCAAGGCACAGGACAAAGGGAGCAGATTTGAGAAGCAGATTTTTGAGAAGCAGTTCTGATGTTGGAAAGGATGCCCCAGGAGAAGAGAAATGAGCCGTTCGCCTGATAGTCTACAGCTGACCTTGTGGAGCAAGTGGAGGAGCTGAGCCCGGAGAGAAACGCAGCCCCAGCCCCGGGAATAAAGGAACTCAAGAAACCTGAACCCTGGCAAACATCGGCAGCTGTCTTGCTCCAACACGTGGCAATGGACTCTGGTATGGGAAGAAACTTATGCTTTATGGCCTGGTAACTGTAAGCGTCTACCCCAAATAAATACCCTTTATAAAAACCAACCAATTCTTGGTATATTGCAAAGGCACCCCTTTGGCTGACTAATACAGATAGTGACAGGGTGGACGTTATGAAGAAAAATTAATTCAATATGGATGCAAACTATAAAGTACTGTTAAACAATTTAAAGTGCTTTTAGAAAGAGAAAGAAGCAATGAGAGAGGGAAAGAGGAAAAGAAGGGAGGAGGAAACAAAGAAGAAAGGGAGGTGAGGGAGAGAGAAAGAGTAAGAGCAAGGAAGAGAAGAAGGGAGGGAAGGAGAGAGGGAGGGAGGAAAATAGAGAAGCTTGCTGGAAACCCACTGCCTTCCTCATTTTGTAAAGGGACCTGCTATCACTGAAAATAGGCAACTATAATTGTTTCATGCAGAGGAGAAAAGGCCTGCTTCCCTTGCCTTTGTAAATCATCCTCTAAGTCATGAAATGGCCCTTGTTTCTTCTAATCTGTACAATGTGTGAGGTAAAGAAACCATAAAAATGTATTATAAATGTGTTTTACAGGTCCTATTCAAAGACCCTTTTTCTCAGGCCCTGCCTGGTGATTTGGATTTCTTCTGTAATAGTTTTATTCATTTTCTAGAAGTGTTCTTTATATTGGGTGTAATGGAAAGCCTCTCTGACAAAATAGCACTTAAGTTGAGAATGATTTAAAAAAAAAAGAGTCAGCCATACAAGATGAAAGGACCACAAAGGCATTAAAGCAAAGACCTTATGGTGGAAGCTTACTTGGCATGTTTGAAGAACACAAAGGAAGTTCATAAGGCTGGAGCAGGACAGCAAAGGGACGGTGAGAGGAAGGGAGATCAGCAAGGTGGGCAGGATCCAAAATGTACAAGGCTTTGCACACCAAAGAAAGGAGTTTGTATTTTATGCTAAGAATAATGAGTAGTCAGCAGAAGTTTTTGAGGAGGGGGGCGCATGCTCTGAATCAAGTTTTTAAAAATCACTCTGCATAAAGAATCTACCATAGTGGAGTGTGGCAAGAATGGAAGAAGGGAGACCAGTTAGGAGGCTATTGCAATAGTCCAGCTGAGAAATAACAGTGTCATGGACTAGGGTGGGAGTGGTGGACATGGAGAGAAAAGGATGAACTCGAGACATGTTTTGGAGTAGAACTGGCAGGACTTACTGATGGATTGAAGGTGGAGATAGTGACCAAAAGAGCAATTAAGGAAGACCCCTTGATTTTGGTGCTTTGGCAACTGGATGGATGATGGGATTGTTTCTACTAAGATCAGGTGAGGAACAAGTTTAGAGGAGTCAATTGAGAGAGTCTGTCAGTGATAAGAGTTGAGATGCCTCAATTAATACCCTAAACCTGTCTTTCCTCTTGGAGGAAATAGGCATAAGGAGCTAGACACATGAACCTGGAGTCCAGAGAGAGGTCAAAACCAGAAAAACATATTCACTCAGTATCTTCACATAGATGGTTTTCAAAGCTAGGTATGATTCACCAAGGGGGAGTATAATCTGAGAAAGGAAAGGGGCCCAAGACCAATACTTAGGACACTGCAACATTTAGATACTAAATAACAGAAGAGCATCAAACAAAAGGTACTAAAAAGGGAGTGATGTCATCAACATGGTGACATAAGACATCTCCTGAAAAAACCTCCCCAGAGATTCAACCAATAAAAGGACAAATCCCACTTGCTTAGAACTCAGGGGATGGTAGAGACTGGAGAAGGACTCCATAAACACTGACTCAAGGAAAGAAAAATATCAGGCCCACTGGTCCACTCCCTCTCCCTCACTCGGTCCCGCGCAGCTTGAGAGTTGCTCAGAGAAAGTAGCCTGGATCCTTCCAACCTCCCACTGGGGATTCAGACTATAGAGACCACAGTGATGAGTTAGAAGCCCACACATACTGAGGCACAGGAACCCAAGTCCACAGACACCCAGGGCAGAACACAAGCCCTGAGAAGTGCTGCATCAAAAGGGCCCCCAAGGCGGGGGAGGAGAGAGAGGCTGCAGTAAAACTGCAAATGGAGAGTGCTGCACTCACTCAATCCAGTTTCTGTTGGCTGAACCACCTAAATGCAAAACGGACTTTTCTGGAATGACCCACCTTTCTAGGTTGACTTCATGTGATTCCTAGGCAGGAAACACAAGTGGTATCCTGGGCAAGAAACCCTAATTTGGAAGAAACAAAAAAGCAGGGGAGAGGCTGTTATTCTGAACTGCTATAAGACAGGAAGGTAAGAGAACTGAAAAGAGTAAAGAAAATGGGCAGTGAGAGAGCACGAGGATTTAAACAAATCATAGATGCTGGGGAGAAAATTCTGCACAAACAAACAGAACAGATTAAGATCCTGGGAAAAGGAACTGAGGTAAGGAATTTTTTTTTCCTGGACATAAAGCAAAAACATATAAAGTATAATCTTAAAATTTTTACCACATATCCAGGGCAATATCAAATGAAAAAGAGCTGAGAAAATCTGATCAGTTAAACAGGTGCTACCCAAAAGGTCTAGAATGGATCAAGCATCAAAGCTGAACATAAAGCCAATCAACAATAAAATCCTAGACAAGAGAGAGAAACTAAATTTCAGAGTAAACTCATCAAGATAATTAGATGCCCAGATATCAGCAAAAATTACAAGCCATACTAAGAAATAGGAAGACATCACATAGTCAAGGGAACAAATTAAAACTTCAGTGGCGATAGAGAATGTGGAAAAACTAAAGAAATAAGTTCAAACAAATCTCCTAAATCAATTTGAAGAGGTGAAGGAAAATACAGATAAAGAGATAACAAACATTAAGAAGACAATTTGTGAACATAAATAAGAATTTGAAAGTATAAAAAGAACATAACAGAAATGATGGGGCTGAGAGTTGGACAACAAGAGACCAGCCCTATAAGAATTACTAAAGGGAGTCCTAGAGGTTGAAAGGAAAAGACAAGAGAGAGTGCCTTGGAGTAGTGTAATGAAATGAGGTTATCAGTAAGGGTAACTAAAAGGGTAAATGCAAAATCCAATAGTACTATATCTTTAATATACAAGTCTACTCTATAGTTCCTATAAAAGAATAAAATTGAAAAAGGAGGAAAAGGCATATTTCCTGATAATTGATGTGCCAAATATAAAGTGGTAAAGTAGAACAAAAACAACATAAAGAGAGGAAGCAGAGGATATGGGAACAGAGAATGTGTATGCTATTGAAGCTAAGTTGGTATCTTTTCAAATTAGGAGATTATAGATGTAGGTTGTAATATATATATACCCCAGAGTAACCTAAAAGAAAGTATTTTTAAAATACACAGAAAGAGAAATAAGAAAAGAATGAGTTAGACACATCACAAAAGATCAACTATACAGAAAAGGAGTCTGCAATAAAGGAAAAGAGAAACAAATAAGATATGACATATGAAAACCAAAGGATAAAATGGCTGAAGTAAGTACAGCCTTTACAATAATAACACTGAATGTTAGCGGATTAAACTCCCCAATTAAAATACACAGGTTGGCAGAATGGATAAAAAAGCATGATCCAACTATATGTTGTTTATAAGAGACTCACCTTAGACCCAAAGAAACAAATAGGTTGAAAGTGAAAGGTTGGAAAAGGATATTCCATGTAACCAAAAAAGAGCTATACTAATACCAAAATAGTTATTAAGTCAAAAGCTATTCTAAGAGAAAAAGAAGGACACTATATACTAATAAAAGGGGCAATCCATCAAGAGGAAATAAAATCATACATATTTATGCACTTAACCATGGTGTCCCAAAATATGTAAGAAACACAGGCAAAACTGAAGTAAGAAAGAGACATTTCTACAATAATAGTTGGAGGCGTCAATATACCATTCTCATCAACAGATAAAACATCTAGACAGAAGATCATTAGGAAACAGAGAACTTGAATAATTTAATAAATCAACTAGACCTTAGAGACATATACAGAACATTGCACCCCAAATAGCAGTTTGTAAGTGCACACAATCATTCTCTAGGATGAACCATATGCTGGGTCACAAAACAAGTCTCAATAAATTTAAAAGATTGAAATTATACAAAGCATCTTCTCTGGCCATAATAGAATGAAACTGGAAATCAATAACAGATAGATAACTGGAAAATCCACAAATATATGGAAATTGAATAACACACTCTTAAACAATGAGTGGGTCAAGAAAAAAATTACAAGGAAAATCAGTAAATATTTTGAGACAAATGAAAATGAGAACACAACATACAAAACTTATAGGAGGTAGTAAAAGCAGTACTGAGAGGGAAATTTATAGCCCTATATGCTTACATTAAAAGGGAAGAAAGAGATAAATTCAAAGACCTAAGTGCACAATTGGAGGAACTAAAAAAAGAAGAGCCAACCATCCCAAAGCAAGGGCAGAAGGAAAGAAATGACAAATATTAGGACATAAATAAATGAAATTGAAAATAAAAAACAATAGAGAGAATTAACAAAACCAAAAGTTGGTTCTTTGAAAAAAACTATAAAATTGACAAACCCTTAGCTAGAATGACAAAGAAAAAAGAGAGAAGATGTAAATAAATAAAATCAGAAATGAGAGGGGCTCACTACTCCTGATACCACAAAAATAAAAAGGATAATATGAACAACTTGTATGCCAGCAAATTAAACAGCCTAGACGAGATGAACAAATCCCTAGAAACACATGAATAGCTTACACTCACTATAGAAGAAATAGAAGACCTCAACAGACCAATTACAAGGAAAGAGATAGAATCAGTCATCAAAAATCTTCCAACAAAGAAGAGTTTAGGACCAGATCACTTTACATGTGAATTCTACCAATTCTACCAATGATTCCAAGAAATAATACCAATAATACCAATTCTTCTAAAAAATTGAAGAGAAGACTACCTAACTCATTCTATGAGGCCAACATCATCCTAATTCAAAGCCAGATAAAAGTACAAGAAAAGAAAATTACAGACCAATTTCTCTTATGAATATAAAAGCAAAAATTCTCAAAAAATACTTGCAAATCAAATCTAACGGCATATTAAAAGAATTATATACCATGATCAATTGGGTTTTATCCTAGGTATGTAAGGGTGGTTCACCTTAAGAAAATCAGTTAAGGTAATACACTACATTAACAAGATTAAGGGGAAAAAACTACATGATCATCTCCATTGACAAAGAAAAGGCATTTGAGAAAATCCAGCATCCTTTCTTGATAAAAACACTTTGAAAAATAGGAATAGAAGGAAACTTCCTTAACATGATAATAGGCATATAAGAAAACCCCACAGCTAACATCATACTCAATGGTGAAAGACTGAAAGCTTTCCCTCTAAAATCTGGGAAAAGAAAAGGATGCCCACTGTCACTACTCTTACTCAACATTATGCTGGAAGTTCTAGCCAGAGCAGTTAGGCAAGAAAAAAGAAATAAAAGGCATCTGTATTAATAAGGGTTCTCTTGGGAAACAGAATCAACAGGAGATATCTGTCAATAATATAAGATTTTATAAGAGTCTCTCACGTGACCGTGAGGATGCACAAGTCCAGGTTCCGCAGGCAGGCTGCAAGCCAGGGGCCCTGATGAAAGACCAACGAAGGGTCCTTGATGAGTTTCTGGGAGAAGTTGGCTGTCCAAGGATGAGCTGGGAAATTCTCTCTGAATGTTAAAATCACTTCCCCTTTTAAGGCAGTCAACTGATTGCATAAAAGCGTCATCCATTCTTGATCCAATTTCCCTGACTGATGCAGATGTAATCAGCCATCCATGCAGTAAACTCACTAGTGATCGAAGTCATAAATGCTCTGGTATTACAATTGGCCCAGTGCTTACTGGCCTAATACCTGGACACAATTACCTGGCCGAGTTGACACATTAGCCTAACCATCACAGCATCCAAATTGGAAAGGAAGAAGTAAAGCTTTCACTATTTGTAGATGGCATGATCCTATATATAGAAAATCTCAATAAATCTACAATGAAGCTACTAGAGCTAATAAATAAATACAGCAAAGTGCTGGGGTACAAGATCAACACATTAGTTGTTGACTAGTGTGTTTCTATAAGCTAGTAATAAGCAAAGTGAGGAGTAAATCAAGAAAAAAATTCCATTTATAATAGCAACTAAAACAATCAAATATATAGGAACAAATTTAACCAAGGATGTAAAGAACTTCTACAGAGAAAACTACAAAACATTCTAAAATATATCAAAGAAGACCCAAATAAATGGAAGGACAATCCATGTTCATGGATTGGAAGGCTAAATATCAATTAGATGTCAATTCCACCTAAAATGATTTACAGATTCAATGCAATACCAATCAAAATTCTAACATCCTGCTTGGCAGAAATGGAAAAGCCAATTATCAAATTTATTTGGAAGGGTAAGGGGCCCCAAATAGCCAAAAACATTTTGAAAAAGAAGAATGAAGTTGGAAGACTCACACTTCCTGACTTTAAACATATTACAAAGCTATAGTGGTCAAAACAGCATGGTATTGTCACAAGGCTAGATATATTGAACAATGGAATTGTCTTGAGAGTTCAGAAATAGAGCATCACATCTATGGCCAATTGATTTTGGACAAGGCTGTCAAGTCCATTCAATTGGGAAAGAATAGTCTCTTCAACAAATAGTGCTACGAGAATTGGATATCCATATGCAAAATAATGAAAGAGGTCCTCCATTTCACACCATATATAAAAATTAACTCTAAATGGATCTAAGACCTAAATATAAGTTTCTTCTAGGATTTCATAGTCCTAGAAGAAAGTGTAGGGAAGCATTTCTGGGAACTTGTGTTTGGCAATGGTTTCTTGGACTTTATTCCCAGAGCACAAGCAACAAAAGAAAAAACAGATAAATGGGACATCCTCAGAATTAAAAACTTTTGTGCTTCAAAAGACTGTCATGAAAATAAAAAAGACAACCAATTCAATGGGAGAAAATATTGGGAAATCACATATGCAATAAAGTTTAATATCCAAAATATATAAAGAAATACTACAACTCAACAGTAAAAACATAAACAACTCAAATTAAAAGTGGGCAAAAGACATGAATAGACATTTCTACAAAGAGGTTATACAAATGGATAAAGAGCACATGAAAAGATGCTCAGTATCACTAGCCATTAGGAAAAACGCAAATCAAAACCACAATGAGATATCATTTCACACTCACTAGAAAGACTACTACTACTACTGAAAAAAAAAACAGAAAACTGCAAGTGTTGGAGAGGGTGAGGGACCTAGGAAAACTCATTCATTGCTGGTGGCAATGTAAAATAGTGCAGCTGCTGTGGAAGACAGTTTCACAGTTCCTCAGGAAGCTAAGTAGAGAATTACCATAAGACCTGGCAATTCCGCTACTAGGTATACACCCAGAAGAGTTGAAAGCAGGGACTCAAAAAGATATTTGCACACTGAAGTTCATAGCAGCATATTCATAAGAGCCAAAAGATGGAAGCAATCCAAGTGTCCATCAACCAATGAATGGATAAACAAAATGTGGTTTACACATATAATGGAGCATTATTCAGTTATAAAAAAGGAATAAACTCCTGATGTATGAAACAATATAGATTAAATGTCAGGACATTATACGGAGTGAAATAAGCCAGACACAAAAGGACAAATATTGTATGATTGCACTGATATGAACTAATTATAAAAAGCAAACATAAGAGTTAGAATCTATTTTATCAGGGGATAGATTGGGGTAGAGAATTGGGAGCGAATGCTTAATTTGTACAGAATATCTATTTAGGTTGATTGTAAAGGTTTGGAAATGGATGGTGATGATGGTAGTATATAATTGTGAGTGTAATTAGCAGCATTGAAGTATATAGATGAATGTGGTTAAAAGGGGATATTTTGGGTCATATATGTCACCAGAATAAAAATTAAAAGATAAACATAAGACTGTATAACACAGTGAGCCATATTGTAGATGATGGATTATAATTAATAGTACAAGTATAAGAATACTCTTTCATGAATTATAACAAATATATGACACTAATACAAGTGTTAATAATAGGGAGGTATACAGAAAAAATACACCTAATGTAAACTATGGACAATAGTTAATAGTACTATTTTAATAATATTTCATCAACTGTAACAAAGGTAGCTACTGTTAAAAAAATCAGTACAATTACCAAAAGCAGTATCATCAATTGTAACAAATATTTTACATCAATGAAAGGTGTTGGTGGGGTGATGTATGGGAATCCTGTATTTTATGCATGATTGATCTATACCCACAACTTCTCTAATAAAAAAAAAATTTTTTTAAGACAGCAGAGAAAAGTAGAATGAGACCAGAAAATAGAAAGGATACTAATAAGGAGTGGCTAATGACTTAGGAAAGAGTCAGGAAAACGTGCTGTTATGAAACCCAAGAGAAGGAAGGGGTTAACTACAACTTATTGATATATAAATGAATAAAGTCATATTGTGGCCTGTAGATTGTCAGTTCTCAGTGACTGCTCAATCTTGGTAAAAATGGTAATAAATTTCCCAACTTGGAAAACTAAGGAAAATAGTTTGGTAAAGTGACTCCACCAAGATATTACCTAACAATGAAATCTAAACTAACATAGTCAATAGGCTTCTCTCCTTTACATTTTAACTGTAAAAACATACTATATCACTAAGAAAAATATTATATCAAGAAGGCCACTGTGGGAAGTGGATGTGACTCAAGCAATTAGGCTCCCATCTACCATATAGAAAGTCCAAGGTTTGATACCCGGGACCTCCTGGTGAAAGACAAGCTGGCCCGCGCGGCAGCTGGCCCGAGCAGAGAGCCAGCCCACGTGGAGTGCTGGCCCGTGTAGAGAGCTGGTGCAGCAAGATGACACAACAAAAAGAGACACAGAAGAGAGACAATAAGAGACGCAGCAGGCCAGGGAACTGAGGTGGCACAAGAGATTGAGCACCTCTCTCCACTCCGGAAGGTCCCAGGATTGGTTCCCGGTGCCGCCTAAAGAAAAGACAAGCAGACACAGAAGAACACAGAGAGTGGACAGTGACCCCAGAACAATGGGGGGGTGGTGGTAAATAAATCTTTAAAAATAAAAAAAAGAAGGCCACTGTGAAAAAAAAAAAATAATAACCCTTAACAGATGGAGGATAAAGCACTTGACAAAATCCAACATCTTTAACACTCAACAAACTAGAAGTAGAAGGGAATGTCTTCAACGTGATAAAAAGGCATCTACAACAAACCCACAGCTAACATGACACAATGGTAAAAGACTGGATGCTTCCCCCTTCACATAAGGAACGAGACAGGGATGTCTGCTCTTGACCTTTCTATTTAACATTGCACTGAAGGATCTACCCAGAGCAATTAGGCAGGAAAAAGAAATAAAAAGTATCCAGATTGGAAAGGAAGCAGTAAGGCTACTTTGACTCACAGATGACATGATATTGCAAATATGAAATCCTAAGGATTCCTCTAAAAAATGATTAGAACTAATAAACAAGTTTAAAAAATTAAAGGATACAAGATCAACATAAAAACTAACTGTATTTCTATACATTAGCAGTGAAGAATTTGAAAATGAAATTTAAAAAATTCCAGTAACAATAACATCAAAAACCATAAAATATTTAGGAATAAAATTAACCAAAGAAGTGCAAGATTTGTACACTAAAAATGACAAAGTGGGAAACGGATGTGGCTCAAGCGATTGGGCTCCTGTCTACCATATGGGAGGTCCAGGGCTCAATTCCCAGGGCCTCCTGGTGAAAGGCAAGCTGGCCCACACGGCAAGCCGGCCCGAGTGGAGAGCTGGCCCATGCAGGAGTGCTGGCCCACACAGAAAGCTGGCGCAGCAAGATGATGCAACCAAAAGAGACACACAGGAGAGACAATAAGAGATACAGCAGACCAGGGAGCAGAGGTGACACAAGAGATTGAGCACCTCTCTCCCACTCCAGAAGGTCCCAGGATCAGTTCCTGCTGATGCCTAAAGAGAAGACAAGCAGACACAGAAGAACACAGAGAGCAGAAAGCGCAAAAACGAGTAGGGGAGGAGAAATAAATTTTTTTTTTTAAATGACAAAGTATCATTGAAAAAAATTAAAGACTGAACTAAATGGAAAGAAAGCCTATGTTCATGAATTGGAAGACAATATTGTTAAAATAACAATACTCCCTAAATTGACCGATGCATTCAACATAAACCCTATCAATACCCCAGCTGCTTCTTTCCCCCAGAAATTGATAATCATGTGGAATTTCACGGGACACAGGATAAACAAAAAAATTCTTGAGGTCTCATATTTCCTGACATCAAAACTTATTACAAAGCTACAGTAATCAAGATAGTGTACTGGCATAGGATAGATATAGACCAGTAGAATAGAATTGAGAGTCCAGAAATAAACTCTTGCATTTAAGATCTATTGATTTTTTAAAAAGGGGACAAGATAATTTAATGGGAAAAAGAAAGGTCTTTCAACAAATGGTGTTGGGAAAACTGTATATCCACATGCAAAAGAGTGAAGTTGGACCCCTTCCTTATACCAAATATAAAAATTAATGCAAAATGTATCACAGATATAAATGTAAGAGTTAAAACGATAAAACTCATAGAAGAAAACAAATGCATAAATCTTCATTACCTTGGATTAAGCAATGGTTTCTTAGAAATGACATCAAAAGCCCAAGCAACAAAAGATAAATAATAATAAATTGGACTTCATCAAAATTTAAAAACAGACACAATCGAGAAAGTAGCAAGACAATTCACAAAAAGGAGAAAAAATAGTTGCAAATCATATATTTGATAATATACTTGTAACCAAATATATAAAGAACTTACAACTCAATATTAAAAGACAAATAGTCTAATTAAAAATGAACAAAGGATTTGAAAAGACATATCTCTAAAGAAGAAAAATAAATTACCTGTAAACACATGAAAAGCTGCTCAAAAACAGTCATTAGAGAAATGTAAATCAAAACCATATTGAAGGGCCGGCTGTATAGCCCAGTGGATAGGGCACCAGTACACCACATGGGAGGCCCCGGGTTCGGTTCCCGGGGACCTCTCCCAGCAGGCAGACGGCCTTGAGAAAGGCAATCCGCCATGGGCGGGGCAAAGCCGCCGTGGGCAAGGCAAAAATTCGCCACAGGCAGGGTGAAGCCACCATGCGCAGGGCAAGTCACCCACATAACAAGGAGCTGAGCCGCCCACAAAACAGAACGGAGCCACCCACGAGCGGGGCGAGCTGCCTGCGCAGAGGGCCGGCTCGGTGCGTCGCCGCAAAAAAAAAAAAAAAAAA
>PVKH010006114.1:0-21371 GCA_004027955.1 Chaetophractus vellerosus
ATCACAGCATTGTTGTGGAGGCAGTGGCCACTGGATACTCTGGGGGCAGGGAAAGGGAAAAACTGGTGTAATATGGAGGGCTTTTTTTGGACTGGGAATCATCCTGAATGACATTGCAACAACAGATATATGCCATTATATGCCTTCCTATAACCTGCAGAATTGTGTGGGAGAGAGTGTAAACTATAATGTGAACTACAGTCCATGCTCAGTGCCAATTCCCCAGGATGCATTTATCAATTGCAATGAAAGTGCTACACTAATTAAGGATGTTGTTTATGTGGGAGGGTGTGGGAGGTGTGGGGAGTGGGGCATATGGGAATCCCTATATTTTTTGTGTAACATTTATATAATCTAAGTATCTTAAAAAAACAAAAAAAATACATTAAAAATAAAAAAAGAAAGTATTGCTGCATATACTTTCTCGGTGAGAATAATATAAAAGGAAAATATCTAGAAAACATGAACAAAGGACATAAATAGGTAATTTATGACAGACAACTTAGAAATGGCTAAGAAACAGAAACCTATGGGGGGAAAAAAAAACTTTAGCTCATCACTAAGCCAGAAATGTAAATAATACAAAATAGCATTTTTTCCTGTCTCAAGTTGGCAAAGTTTAAAGAGAATGAAAATGTCTGTTATTGGCAAGGATATGGGGAAACTGGCTTTTTCCGGCTTTGCTGTGGGAGTAGCACATGGACAGCCTTCTGGTGGGAGTGTAGTTGGCCTATGTATCAAGAACATAAAATGCACATACCCTTTGTCTCTGTAATTCTACTTCTAGGAATGCTTCCCAAGAAGACAATCAGATGAGCAAATAAAAGATGTTCATTGCATCATTGTATAGGGTGACAACAATTTTAAAATTCCAACAGTAAAAATTATTTCAACAAATTATGATACATTGATACAATGGAATATATTTAAGCCATTTATAATAAAGAGGTGATTTAGTAGATTTTATCGGCAGGAAAACGTTCATAAATATTACAGTGCAACAAGCAGATTATGAAAGAGTATAGTATAATGTCATTTTTCTAGTTTTGCACACACACACGCATAAACAGACCCATTGGGGTGGGGAGGGGAACAAAAGAAGAATTTACACCAAGTGGCTATAAATGAGAGGGTAGGAATTTGTGGGTGATTTTTTTTCCTTATGATTAGTCTGTACTTCTAAGTATTCTAAAATGAACATAAATTACTTATGTAATGTTCATAATAAAAAAGAAAAATAGTACATTCTTTCACCTCCATCAAAGGGAGATTGGATTCTTTTGGAACTAAATTAGTGTTATTATCATTATTTGTGATTGTTTTTCTTAATAACAGCAAAATTAATAAGAAAGCCTTTTTATAGCCGTATGTGATCTGTATCCAAATGGGCCTATTAAAGGCTAAACCCCATTCACATTCATCTTCATAATGAACCTGAAGTTGAACGGAAGACTGTTGCATTACCAATGGAGAAAAGGAGGCCCCGACAGTCAATGAAATGTTCCCTTGAGTTTAAAGAAGCATTAGAGGTTGCTCTGAGAATAAAATGCAAGATCCCAGACTGTTGTTTTGGGTAAAAGCTGAGCTCCCCATGGATGTCACCGGTAATTTAACCATCAGTGCAGCCTCAACACCATGTGCCTTTGACCACAAATAAGAATTCTCTCCTGGCTTTAAAGGCGTCTTCTCTGATCAGGAAACACTTGTGTATGTAGATAGCAAAGATGCTGGCACATACGTAGTGTTTCGCTCCAACAATGGCTAGACCCTCTGGGGGTCTCCTCTGAGCCCAGTTTGTCCTCAAGGGAAGGCATTAATCTGTTTTCTACAGAAAGGAGGAAAGAATTATCCTCCCTCCACAGCGATGAGAATGCCTTTGGTTCAGGGAGGCTTTAGCAGCCCCAGGTGAGAAAAAGACACAGCATCGGACAGGTTCAGGTTTGAATCCTAACATCTCTGCCCCTTGCTTTCCTTCTCACTCAAGTGTAGCTGACCATGGCAGAGGAGGCAAATGCATAGAGTGTACCAAACCAGGGCTGTGCACTGGGTAGGGACTCAGCGAGAGGCAGCTCCCTCTCCCCATAGCTTTCACTATCTGAACTTGTCCCTTCCACTCCCTGAAGGTGGGTCTGGTCCACCTAGTATCTGATCATGCTGAAGTCAGATGGGCCCAGCCCAGGAGAACTTACCACTAAGCTCATGAGGTTTAAGCTTCAGGCTCTCCCTACAGGGCCTATTAGAGTACTAAGAGTTTTGCTAGAGAGTTGTAGAACTTTTTAGGCAGAAATGGGAGGCCAGTTACAATCAGAAATTATTCCTGTATAATTATCCATGAAAAATTTCCTAACAAGACCTCATAGGGAAGAAACCTGAATCTCCAAGTCCCTCGTAATGTATTGTAATTTCTTTTCTCATTCTAAATAAAAATGTACCTTCACCCCCACGCCCCAATTGTATAAACTCCAGACCCCATAAAACCTGGAACATCCCTGAGACCTTAGTCCATCCACCTGGTTGATGAATTCTCTCTTTCCATGCCCCACCTGGCCTCTGCTGGGATACCGAAGGACAGTGAGATTTCTACCTCAGGAGGCAGCCCACTCCAATCAGAAACAATCCCAAACTAGGCCAAACACACCGAAGGAGAATCTGTGTGCTCAAGCTCCCGATTACGGGTCACATTTCTGCTCCCTCCAAGCACACTGAAGATGGGACGTTTCCAAGGTTGCGTCCCAGGCCACAGCCCCAGCCTTCAACCTGCTCAGCTCCGCCCTTCCCGGTTGGCGGCAGTTCCTCTTGGGACTGAAGCACAGGGCTGGACACGGCCCTTGAGGGGTGGTCTGACCTGCACGGAGTGCGACAGGCCCATTGCCACCTTCCATTAATGCTGGGAACAGTCTCTCCTTGAAAAACAGTGCCCACCCCGAGAGCATCCAGGTCAAATGCAATTTCCCCATAAGAAATAATGGCATGAACTTCAGGCGACATTTCCAGGTCCAAGGATGCCGCAACCAATTCACGGCCCCCTTGTCGTGGCAGCTAAAGAAGCTGGCGAGGGTCCTGCCCAGCCCCCTCCCCTGCCCTGCGGAGAGGAACACATTCCACCCAGTTTAGGGGGAAATGGCCCAAAGCCATGCGTTGGGACCACTAGAGTGAAGTTCCAGAACCTGCCCCCCTTTCCCCACCCCCAGATCCATTCTGTATGTTACATGGAAGATCAGGGCTACTATCCAGGCGTTGTCAGGTCCCAACCTCCGGGAGCCGGTCAAGCCTGGGGCTGGGCTTGTGTGCGGAGAAGGCGCAGAGGAGAAAAATGACGCCATCTTTTGGCTGCTTCCTTTGTGTCCAACCCGTCTCTTCCAGTTTCTTTCAATGATAGTGGTAGCAAAAGTCCCGTCAGTGCATTACTTTAAATCATTGAAAAGGCACCTTTTGGGGCATGTGCCCAGGAAGAGGAGTTGCTTTCGCTGCTCTTGCCTACCCACAACCCCTTGGGCCCTCAATCAAAGAACCAGGCTGACTCCTAAAAGCAGTTCCAGGAAAAGGTTTCTTTTATTTCTTTCTTTCTTTAAAAGAAATGATTGTAGCCACAGATATAAAATAAAATTTGCCGTTTTAACCATTTTTAAGTGCACAATTCAGTGGCATTATTTACATTCACAATGTTGTACAACCATCACCACATTCATTACAAAAACGTATTCCTCACCCCAAAAGAAGCTCTGTGCCCATTAATCAGGAACCCCTTTTTCCTTTATCCCAGCCCTTGATAATCGCTAATCTGTTTTCTGTCTCTAGGAATTTGCCTATTCTAGATATTTCATATACATGGATTCATACGATATTTGTTCTTTTGTGCCTGGTTTGTTTTACTTAGCATGATGTTTTCAAGGTTGGTCCATATGAAGCATGTATCAGAGCTTCACTCCTTTTTATGACTGAATCATGTCCCATTGTATGCGTGTACCACCTTTGGTTTAGCCATTCACATGTTGATGGAACCCTGGCTGCTTCCACATTTTGGCGATTGTGAATTATGTTGCTTTGAACACTGGTGTCTGAGTACTTGTTTTTAAATATCTTTGCAAAATCTACCTAGAAGCTGAATTGCTGTGTCATATGGTAATTCTCTATTAAACATTTTGACAAACGAGTAACAGACTTCCTTGATATCTTAGCTCCAGCGTTTCCTGATAATTGAGGACATTCTCCTGACATTGCAACAAGGGATTGCAACGAAAGCCAGTTTTGCAGTCGGGATAAACGCAGCAGAATAAACAGGACACTATCCTGTTGGCCAGGTCGGAGACAGGGTGCCGTTGCTCCCAGACCCTGCAGGTTGGCTCTCTGACGGTAACGTCCACCTCACGGATACACACATCCTCCTGACCTGCAGCAGCAGCCTGTGGCAGACTGTCTCTCCTGGGGCAGCCCCCACTGCTGCCTGCTGAAGCCCAGCCCCACAACAACAAAAGCCTAGATTAAAAGGGTGTGCTCATCAAAAGAGACAATCCCAGGTAGCCCAAGCAGTTTCTATGTATTTAGTTTATATGCTGGAATTATCAAGTAAGGGAATCTTAAACAAGTGAAACTATTTCTGACATTCCCCAGCCCAGCTTGCTCTCCTCTGTGAAGGTAACTTGATTTGTCAGCACCCACAAGTTAGACAGTGTCCCAGGTCAAGTGCCTTTGTAGAGACAGCACAGTTGCCCACAGTCTATAACTGTTATTGCAATGGAATCACACCCTTGGTGACCTACCATGACCTGTGAAATTTTGGATTAACTGGAAGAAGGGTAAGAGTTAACAGTAAAAGGCTGAATTTCACTTTTCAGGCATGAGCCAGAATCGATTAAATGGGCAGATTGGTTTTGACAGCTTGTAGTTTGAGTGTCACGAAATAAACAACACTGGCTAATGTGGTCTGTCATGGAAGACCAAGCAGATGATATCTTGTGCTCTTTTGAATTGATTGAAGATTATAAAACAGCACTCTAAAACAACCATTAAAATCTCCAACATCATCCGGCCCAGAGCCTAACAATGTGCACGTGAACCTAACTTACTCTTCATTTTGTATCATTCATCCACCACTCCTTTGGTCCATCAAGTCATCCCCTGGCTCACAAACATTTGTGAGCATTTTCTACATGTCAGAAACCGATGGTGAGTTGCAGAAGCAGGAGCTTGCTCTTGACAGCTTCTCTCTTCTGTTCTTTGCTCTGACCACCACAATTGCCCATTTCATGCTATGACTTGTGACACAACGTTGCTTGGGCAGATGGGCGCCAGAATCCTGGTCAATCAGACTTAGCTTCTCAAACCTTTCCTGTGGTGAGTGGTAGTAGCTAAAAGGTGAGTCAGGTCAGTTGCTGAGTAAACCGGGAAGGCACGAAGCTAGAGGCTGGCTGTATACAGCACTAGTGCCACCCAGGGAGTAGAGGCAGAGCCCAGAGGTTTGGGACAAACTAATCATGTATATTTGTTTTTCACTATTATGAATAATTCTCTTGCAGCCACACTCTGCCTCTCTTGATTGCTCTCATTCAATATAAGGCATTTTTCTTTTGTTTTTTTAATTTTAGTTTTGGTAATAGAAGGAAAAGGAGATTTATAAAGAAGAAGAAGGAGCAAACATTAATAATATGGGTTGAGATCAAAGCAAAATGGTCAACCACAGAGAACTTTTGTATATAAATGACTTTTTAAATCAATAGGCAAAGAGCAAAGCACATGCCAAGGAAGTTCAGTAACAATTTTTAAGTATTGCTTTCATTTGCTTGATATTATAACTAAGCCAAAGATCATTACCATTTCTGATTTGATGCAGCTTCTTCAGATGCTCTAATGGCTTGGACGGGAGCCAGATACATTCTATAACCAGCATCTGAGGACTAGACATAAAGTATCAACGCTGAAGGCAAAAGCAAAGCAGCCAAACACTAAAGAAGACAGTGGGAGCAGTCAGGCGATTTTTTAATAAGTGTGTGTGCAGGATGGTGAGGGGCATTCTGTTTGCAATTCTCAAACTGTGGTAGCTAGAGACGGGTCTGCATTTCAATCCCGGCTCTGCACCTGACTTAGTTCGAATCTCTGTAACCTCAGCTGTTAAATGAACCTGAGAATTCCTCCCTCGCAGAATTGCAGCACTTTTGTGGCAGCTCTATCATGTCTCCATAGAGGGGCTTAGGAGCCACACTCCAGTTAGAAGGGGTGCCGAAGGAAGTTGTGTTGAAGCTGCATTTGCACCACACTCTATTTACTTTGGTTTTTATTTGAAAGAATGTTGGACTTATTGGGGAGGCTATAGTCCTTCCAAATTACCCCTTTTCTACCCCAGGAGTCAGCAAATCTTTTATGTAAAGGGACAGATTTTATATATTTTAGACTGCAAGGGCGATATAATCTTTGTGGCAAGTATTCATCTCTGCCATTGTAGTACAAAAGCAGCCACAAATGATACATAATAAAATGAGTGTGGCTGTGTCCCAATAAAACTTTATTTATAACAACAGGTGGCAGGCTGGATTTGGTCCACGGGCCATAGTTTGCTGGCCTCAGGCCTACACCATTGGCCTAGGATTAATAAATGGGAAAGCATATAGATCGTCTTTATAGCAGTGGTTGACACATAAGAGGTGCGCAATAAATGCTTCCCTGCCTATTTTGTTTTGGCCGAATCCATGGCTCAGAAAGCATAATCATTTATTCAACAATTTTTGTTTTAGAGCTTTCTGTATGCCAGGATCTAATCTAGTCAGTGGGATACATCAATGAACAAGACAATAAATCTGCTTTTATAGAATTAATGTTGAGGAGATGAGGAAGAATTGGAAAAAAGGAAAGAAGGGAGGGAGGGAGGGAGGGGAATTTATCAGCCCATGATAAGAGTTCTGCAGAGAACTAAAAAGTCTCCTCTGCGGAATGGATGTGGCCCAAGCAATTGGGTACCTGTATTCCACATGGGAGGTCCTGGTTTGGTGCCCGGTGCCTCCTAAGGAAGATGAGCAGACACCACAATGAGGAGACGCCACAACCAGCAAGATGCTGCAACCAGCAGATGCTGCAGATCCTGCAAGCAGCAGATGCTGCAACCAGCAGATGACTCAATCAGCAGGGAGCAGAAGTGGCTCAAGTGGTTGGGCACTCGCCTCCCACATGGAAAGTTCTGAGTTCAGTTCCAGGTGCCTCCTAAAGAAGATGAGCAGACAACAAGCAGACAGACAAGGGAACCATTGGTAGGGAGGTGGGGGCAGTGGGATAAAAATAATAAACAAAAAAAAATTTTTAAGTCTCCTGTGGGAATAAAAAATATGAGGTTTAAGGCAGACATCTCTGAGCAGTTGATAGGTAACCTGAAGTTTGAATGAAAATAAGTTGCTGTCCATGCAGAAATCAGTAGGAAGCAAATACAGACAGTGGGAAGTACATGATTAGGCTGGGATTGAACATTACGTGGTCATGGAGAGATAGTTGAGCAGTGGTGCTGGAGCTCAGTGGGCAAGGGGGAGGACAGCAGAGAGGAGGCCAGAGAGTCAGGCAGCAGTCACAGCATTTAGATCACTGCTGCCCAGTTGAAATAAAAGGCGAGCCACACATGTCATTTTAAATTCTTTAGTAGCCATATTTTTTAAAAAGGTGAAATTGATTTTGACATCAAATTTGACATAACCTAACATATCCAACATATTATCATTTCAACATGCAATCAATATAAATATTACTAATGGGATATTTCCCATTCCTTTTTTCATGTGAAATCTGGTGTGTATTTTATACTTCTGTCCATTTCTTAATGTGGACCAACCCCATTTCACATGCTAGATGATCAGGTATGACTAGTTAATGGCTGATGAACTATAACTTTGTAATTTTCATAAGATTTGTAACTTTGTAAGATGGGATAAAGAGCTTGGATTTTATACCCAGCCATAAAATCCAGTGGATGGTTTGAGCAGGAGAGTAATAAGATCTGATTTACAATTGTAAAAGCTCACTCTTTGTGGACTGTTTTGTGGCAAATAGGTTATGGGGGATTACAGAGGGTCAAAAATGGAAGTAAGAGAAGCAGCTTGGAAGTTATGGGTGTGACGCAGGTGAGGGAAGGGGGTGGCTTGGACTGGGATGGTGAAGGTGGCTGAGCAGATGGTGAGGATGGATTTGATATATAGATCTAAATTGTGGGGATATGCAGTGTGACAGCCCAGGGGGTATAGTGTTGAAGTCGAAACCTGTACATAGAAGGGACTCTCTCTGCCACATTTACATACTGTCACACGAATCTTGGAAATGACCTACTCTGTTATACCACAATGAATAAAACTATGGGACCATGGTAGTCTTTGCCTACTGAAGGGTAAAGAAGAATGATCTAGGCAAGGAAAAGAGAATTAGGACATGGAATGAGTTATACTGAGCCTAGAACAGGAATAAGAGGAAAAGGTGGCCTTTATTAGCTCTGGCTTAAAAACTTCCCTTCTAGTTGTCCATCTTTCACAATTCCTACCTGACACCTGCCATGGAAGCTCAAGTTTCTTAGGATCCTTCCCCTGCCCCTTAGGTATTGCAAACATTTCCAATATTCCTTTTACCCTTTTCCACAAGAGGGAGCAGAAAGCAGCTCTTAGACTCTCACCCATCTCCAAATTCAGCTGCTGCCTGGCCCAGCCAGCCTCTCAGCTCCAGGAGCCTGCTGGTCTACTCCCAGCCAGTCGACCTGGAAGGCAGATGGGGCCATATAAACAGAGGGAAGGAAGGCAGACATTACTTGGGGAAACTTCTGAGCTATGGTGACAGCAAACAAGCAGGGAGGCAGCCAGAAAAGGAGCCAAAGCAGAAGCAAGGAACAGGGTGAAAAAGTCCCCAGAGTGAATGGAGTTCCCAAGCTGCTTTTCCACTACAGCATGAATCAAAATAATCAACATGCTAATCAACACTGCAGCACTAATCGTAATCAAAACAAGACCTGCATTTACAGAACACTATAATTTGCCACATGCTTTCCTGTTTAATCTATAGGGAGATTTAAATTTCATAATCTTCAGGAAGACCGTCTGAGGTAAGTATTTTTGAGAACATTTTCAGGAAAGGAAATTGAGCCTGACTCACCTGTCTGAGATCACCCAGCCTGTAAGAAATGGAAGCAGGGGCTCCAAATCAAAGCCTCACTCTCCAGTATCTCCATGCCCAAGGAGCGATGAGTCCACAAGGAGCCAGCCATGTGAAGCTCGGCCGTGAAGCACAAAGAGAAGCCTGAGTAACTGAAGGGCAGTCTGCATGGCTGAGTGTGGAAATTATTTAGGTCATGCCCTGTGGATATCAGGCATCTTTTCTTCATTTGTCTGTCTTTGTATTTGAGCTTCACACGCTACATTTCAATAAATGAACCGCTACTCTGGACCCAGGAGATCAGTAGTGTCTGGCATCAGCTTGAGAGTGGGGAGTCTGGCCAGAGCAAGATAGAATATGTTTTCCATCATAGTTTATTTAAATATTTCCAAGTTAAGTTGACCAACCTTGAAATGCCTTGGAAAAAAAAACCAAAAAACAAACGTCTTAAAAGAAAGAAGTAGCTAAGATGCATGAACTATTTATTTTCTTTTAGTTATATTTCTTTTCTAGGTCCAAATAGGGAAAGACTTTAACACATCATTGTTCTCTCTTGTCTCCATCGCAGAAGTGCCAGACGAAACTAAGTTAAAGTCATCAACCAATGCAGCACTTACCGTGTGTCAGGCATTTGCCCAAATGTTTTACATTTGATTCTGGCAACTGTACAGATAGGGTACTGTGACCATTTCCACTTTTTTGTGAGAAAGAAGAAGGAAGGAGAAGGAGAAAAAGAAAAAGAAGAGGAGGAGGAACAGAAAATGTTAACTGGCATTTATTGAGCACCTATTAAAGGCCTTCCACTTGGGGAGGCAGCATTGAATCCTCCGGCTATGCCATGGAGCACTGCTCTATACATTTTACACACATGTTAACTGACTCAGAGAGGTAACTAGCTTGCCAGAGTTTCCACTGATATGCCATGGCAGCAGGATTCAAACCTAGGTCTTTCTAGTACATTCATTAACTACTGCAAAGGTACTTGCAATTAGGGGACTTTCATATAAAAGAACCCTCTGTTGTGGGCCTGAAGGCCATGATTATGTTTCAGTGTAAGAACAGCATGTCTCCTTTCCTTTGTTTCCTCTGCATTTATCTTGCTCATCACCCTATCCATAATAGGCATTTATGGAGTGCCTAGTGCATGCAGAGCACCTCTCTGAAAAGCCCCTCTTGACTTAGTCATCCCCAAGGAAGAGGACACCATGTCTGTGTGCCCAGGGCTGAACTGGCTTGGCCTAGCTGAGCAGAGAAGGGGAGCATTTATTGAGCACCAACTCTACTCACAGCTCTCTGTTAGGCATCGCTATTACTTTATCCAATACTCACAACAATCCAAAGAAATAGGCACTTGATATTCATTTTATAAAAGAGGAAATTTAATGGGACAGAGCTCTAAAAGAACAAAATCTTGTAAAATATAACATATGTTCCTTCAAATTGGCCATCAAGTAAAAATTAAGAAAAAACAAATCAAAGCAAGCCTGGAGAGCTCTAAGCTTCTCAAGGTCAAAGCTATTCATGATCCACTCCTTCTCCCCAAAACATAGAAGGAAGGAAGATCAATTCTTGACTCCAGACTAAAACAAGATGTGTTGGGCAAACATATTTCAATCATAATTCAAATACTTTGGGGTCAAGCTTATAAGTCCTTCTTCAATAGGAAAAAACATATGAAATTGACTCAATAACTTAAAAATTAAAACACTGTCTTTTAAGGAGACATTAGCTGTCCAAGAATTTTTTGAAGGTTCTCCAATGATTCCTACCCTCAATATAAAGCAAGAAAAAATATTTCTAAAGCTAATTTTCTTGAAAACAGGAAATCATGTTTGTCAAATACCATCACCTAGTGGTTCAAATATAACTCTGAGCTTGGAAATTATATATACATACATATAGGACATTTCCTAAGTTAAAAAGAGAATGGAAGGAAGGAAAGGAAAAAAAGGAGAGAGGGAAGGAAGAAGAAAATAGATGGGCCAAACATCATTTCTTCTCCTTACTATGGACCTTCCTGAACCTCTCAGGAACAGATTGGCGGCACTGTCCTTCCCTGGGTTAGGACTTGGGCAGGAGTAGAAGGGATTGATAAGTTGGGGGAGCAAGAACCCAGTGTGTTATGCCTGCCTAATTCTGCTCCCTTAGTTCTAGGCAACCATCAACATTCAAGAGCTGTCCTGTCACTTTCCCTTCTTTTCTCTTGCCGACCACTGTTATAAATAATTGATTGAGCTCTCTGTGCCAGACTCTGATAGATGCACTCATATACCTCATCACGTTCACTCATTCATTTATTCACCAGCGATTCTCAACTCCTGATTCGTAGCTGCCGCTGTGCTGGGAGCTGGGGTGCCGGGTGGCCTTGTAAGAGAGCTGGGGTGAAAGCAGTGTACTTCCAGTTTACTGCGCCTGCACTTCCAAGAGCAGATGGTCGGGGGCCAAGGGGCAGCCGCTGTTCTCTGTCTTGAGGAATTAACAGGATATAAAGCCTCCTTTCATTCTCTAGAGGGCATTTTCCTTTCATATTCCCCCCGAGAAACCATTTGCTCTGATATTTATTCAGGCATCCATTTATTCACTCAATCCGCTTTAATTAAAATGTGTTCAGTGCCAAATAGAAGTATAGTGCAGTTTTAAAAATATAAGCTCCGGGGCCAGGCAGGCCTGACGTTTTCCTCTTCTTGGCCTGGCAACCTCTAAGGCTCCGTTTCCTCCACTGTGGAATGAGGACCCACCTCACACAATCGCTGGACGGATTTAATACTCTAGCCACACAGGGAACTAAGCACCTAATGCACCCAATAAAATGGCAGTGGTTATAATCACTGTTATTGCTATGTGCCACGCACTGTATGCTAGGGACAAAAATATCAGACAAAATGTCCAACGGGACCTTGAGAGAACCATATCAAAACAGGGAAGTCCCACTGTATCTATCTGGCTGATGTGTCCCTCATCGATTCAGTCAGAGTGTGTGAGTGTAAGATACTACTCAAGTCTCCTGCTTGCTCTCCCCTCTTTGAAGGGGAAAAAGCTCCAGGGGGCTTGATGCACTCCGGCTTGTAGCTACCTCATTTTTCTGCCAAGTGAACATTATATATAATTGATCACACTGCAGCACCCATACCTGAGCTGTTAGTTCAATAATTCACCTTGTCTGCCTACATAAACCAGGCATGACTCCCCGAGGCTGATGTGAGCACCCATTAGAGTTAAAATGCAGCATCTTCATGGAGTAGTAACCTGAGGACATCCCTGACCTGAGAAGGGAGGGAGGAGACTGTCCCTACCATTCTGCTTTAGAAACCCAGGCCCAGGATGAATACCCAGTAGGGACTGACTTTACAAGCAAAAGAATTACTTGTCCCCATAGGGTGGGACATGCACCGTTTCAGCTGAAAGGTAATCTTTGCAAATTACTTGCCCAGAAAATAATTGTTTCCTCAGGGAAAGGAAAGAGAATGCCAGTGTTCCAAGCCAGGTCGGTTTACCCATTTTGATGAAAAATAAAAATGTCCCCATAGGTGAATGATTGATAGATAGTTTTAAATTCTAGCTTTTGGGCAGATGGAGAGAGAAGGGAGGAGGAGTGAAAGCTGCTGGCAGGATACAGGAAGTGTGGATCACTCTGCGTATGGGACAAGAATCTATTAGAAAGCACCTGGCCAGAATCCATTCACCTCCCAGCTCTAGTCAGTGTTCATGGGGTTATGCCATTCATTCATTCATTCATTCATTCATTCGTCTACTCATTTGTTTATTGAAGATTTTGAAGAGAAAGCCCCCATATGATAACCTTGCATTTGTATTTGTACAGTAGCTGGAAAGGACAAAAAGAACCGGAATAATAGACCTTCAGTTGACGGAAGCCCTGAACTTAAAAAGAATTGCAGGCAGAGACTGCAAATCCCCTGTCAGTGGCAAATCAGCGTGGACCCGAGAACTGCCCAGGTAGTAAGGTTTGCCCGTGCACTGGCCGTGGACCCAGGTCCAGAGAGGTACCTTTTCTTCTGACCAAGAGTTTCTTCAAAGCTTTGGTGAGGGTGCCGCAGTTAGCACTGTGTATGTGATTTGTACCATAACCCCTCTGGGTACATTTGCACATGCACCCTTATGTGTATTTTGTACTTTTTGTCTGACTATATTTTAAGGGCAGTGAGGCTCTTGAGTTTGGAAGACATGTCCACAATCTTATTGCAATGTATTGTTCACTCTACTGTGTTCAGTGATATGAGTTCAGTTCTCTACTGACTCTTTTGTCACCTTTATAGAGTCCTGTGGTAGATAGATCATGGCTATTATTTCTTCACAATTCTTCCTTCTTTGCCATTGCTGTGAGTTTCCTGTGAGCAGAGTATGCTTCCCACCTCACTGACATTGGGCTTGGCTATGTGTCTTGTTTTGGTAATAAAACAGAGATGGAAGTGACAGCATGTTCCCAGCTGAGGCTTTGAAAGACACGGCAAATTTCCTCTGGTCTTCGTGTACCCTGGCCATTCACCACAAGAAGAGCACGTCCCAGGCAGCCTTCAGCCTGATGTAAGAACTCCATCCCATCTAGAGGCAGGAACCAAGTCCAGCTAAGCCCAGGAAAGCACCATCAAGCCACAGCTGACTCATAGACCTGTGAGTGAGACATAAATTGTTGCTGCTATTGAGGGGGTTGTTTGTCACACAACATTATTACAGTAAAACTTTAAGAACACAAGTCCCAAGCTAAGGTTACTTCACACAGTACTTAGAAACTCAACTCGTTTGATAATTGCAGCCAAGTTCATAGTACCCAGAGGGGGTGGGATAGGTAAGGAACTCCCTCATGCAATGGTGCTGAATATGGCCAGTTTCTAGGTGAAGTAATGTGAGACCCAGAAACCACCCCTATGTTCTCATCTAGGGAACCCTGGGCAGATATTTACAGGCATTACAGATCTTCTATATAATAATAATAATAAATAGCTATCATTTATGAAGGGCTCACTGCTAAATCTTTTACACAGATTAGCTCATTTAATCCTCAAAGTAACTAAATGTAATAGTAGCAATAGTCCCATTTTATAGAAACTAAAACACAGAGAGGTAAAGAAAAGCATCCCAGACACCAGTATAAATAGTAGAGACAAGATTTAAATCCAGACAGTCAACATCCCTTTGGAATCCATGACCTTCCCTGGGGTTACAAAACTCTGTTCATACCTTCTCACCACATAGTCACTCCTCGTCTGAGATAATTCTTTCTCCAGCCCTTGGTTCCTGGTCAGGCCTTATTGACATGGGTTCAGAACCCATGTTTTGCTCTCATGTAAATAAAGTACAGGATGGCCCAGAGGCGGTCCAGCTTAAAGGCAGGGAGGGGGAGGTATATGACTTAGGAAGCCCCTGCAAGCCCTCTGGAGCTCAGCTATGAATGGCTACCTTACCTTTGTGGGTTCTCAAAAAAAAAAAAACACGGCTGTGGTTGTTGTTGTTGTTTGTTTTTGTTTTTGTTTTTTAACTTTCTTTTCCAGGAAAGGCTATGTTTCTTATTTTGTCCCTATAGGTACTCAATATCCCTTGCCCCCACTTTTCTCCTATAGCTCTTACAACCCTGTGTATTTTTCTTTGGTTTATAGTCTTTGCTTTTACTGCCCTCAAAATTCCTCAAGAGTTTCTGAAGCTTTTTTATGATTCTTCCATTTCCTCAGGATGCAACGAGAGGCATTTTTCATGCAGGTGGATCCAACATTGTAGTTGGAAAAGAGATGCCTTCTTCTTAGAGTTTTAAAGCAAAAGACAAGAGAAAATTTATTTTCTGCATTATAATGGTAACTTGTTCATTGTAGAAAAATAAGAAAGTGCAGGTAAATAAAAGAAATATAATAAAAATTGTCCATAAATTCCCCCCTCTCCGAGGTTACTACTTTGAGTTAATATGTAAATATTTTAATATATTTCCTGCCAGTCTCTTAAATACATTTTAACATAATCATGATTTTACAGTACATGAAATTTAGTAGCTTGCTTTCTCATTCAGTATTATAATTTGAGCATTTTTTCCAAATACATAAAAATTATTAGAAGAGTACATACCAAAGTGTGCCAAGGACCATTGGTCTCTAAAAATATCCCACCAGACTTTATGGGACCAAGGTCAAATATGTTTGGGGGTCATGGCCCCACTTTGAAGAATCATAATGCATATTGAATCATTTAAATATTTGAAAGCCACGTGTTATGGGTTGAATCGTGTCCCCTAGACATGTTCAAATCCTAGCCTCCTGTCCTGGGAATTTGACTTTATTTGGAAATAGGGTCTTTGAAGATGTTTTTCATTAAAATGAAGGCAAACTGGAGTAGGGTGTGCCCTGATCCACTATGACTGGTGTCCTTAAAAGAAGGGGAGATGAAATACAGACAAGGACACAGGGGAAATGCCATGTGAAGGTGGAGCCAGGAAAGATGGCCATGTGGAGACCGAGGCAGAGATGCAGCTACAAGCTAAGGAATGCCAAGGATTGCCAGCAAGCTGTAGACGCTACAAGAAGTTAAGGGAGGATTCTCTCGAAAAGGCTTTGAATGGAGCATCGCCTTGATGACACCTTGAATTCAAATGTCCAGACTTCAGACAATATATTTCTGTTGTTTTTAAGCCATCCAGATTGTGGTGTTTTGTTAGGGCAGTTCTACGAAGTCAAGACACTGTGCATTAGGGAAACCAGTTTCGTTTTATTTGCCCAGCATTTTCCAATGACATTTGACCAAACATCCCTTATTTTTTTTTTGAGGAACAACTATTAACGTCTGTATTAGTCAGCCAAAGGGGTACCTTCGCAATATATTCCAATAATTGGTTGGTCTTTATAAAGGGCATTTATTTGGGGTAGAAGCTTACAGTTACCAGGCCACAAAGCATAAGTGTCTTCCCTCACCAACGTCCATGTGTTGGAGCAAGACAGCTGCCGCATTTGCCAGGGCTCAGGCCTTTGGGTTCCTCTTTTCCCAAGGCTGCAGCTGTAGACTATCAGGTGAATGGCTCACTTGTCTTCTCCTGGGGCATCCTCTCCAACTTCAGAACTGCTTCTCAAATCCCTGCTTCTCAAATCTTCTCCCTCTGTCTTTGGCCTTGCCCTTTATACTTGAGACCACACCCACCGAGGGGTGGGGCTCCACACCCTACTGACGCAGCCCAGTCAATGTCCTAATCATAACCCAATCATGCCCAGATGAATAGATCAGTTTACAAGCATGATTCAATTTATATTTTTGGAATTCATAATTAGATAAAACTGTCAAACCATTACAACATCCTACAAGACCAGTGTCTCCTGGGCCAGCAGTCCAGATCAGCTTAGCAAGGGTCTTGGGGATTTCTAACTGGGTGTACTTAAACGTCTCACTTCCAATCAGTTGGTGTTATAGACGAAGGGCCCAAAGCACTAAAAACAAGAAATTTTTATTAAACTCTGCAGAAAAACCTAGTGAAAGTCGAAAGAAGAGATGAAAGGATATTCCAGTTTCCAGGTTCAATTCAAATTCTTTTTTTTTTTAAAGACTTATTTTTATTTATTTATATATCCCCCCCTTGCTGCTTGTGCTTGCTGTGTTCATTTGCTTTTGCATTCTTCTGTGTCTGCTTGTCTCCCCCTGCTGCGGCATCCCGCCTAGTCAGCTCACCGCACGGCGGCCTGCCTGCTCACAGCAGCTTGCCTGCTCATGGCGGCTTGCCTTCTCCAGGAGGCCCTGGGAACCATCAAATTCTTGAAGAAAAGAAAATCACAAATTAAATCATTACCCCATTTCAGTTTCTATTCAGCAGTCGCTCAGTGACTGTCTCCATGTACAGGCCTCGGGTTGATCCCTTTTTAATTGAGTTTCTCTTTAAATTCTTATAGTGGTCCTAGAATTGTGTCCATTTTTGGTGGGTAGCTGAAGTTGAGAGAGTGTGAGAGACTCATTGAAAGGCACAGCTGGTGAGCAGCAGAGCAAAGATTTGAACCCAGGTCTTCTGTCTGAGGCCACACTCTTTCCACTGCATGACAGCGGCTCTGGCCACTTTCCTCTCTCAGCAGCCAGCAACACATAGGAATAGCTTTCAGTGTGGAATTGAAACCAGTAGCCCAGAGCTAAAAGGTTTCATTTTAAAACCATTAGCCAGCTCCTCAGTCATCTAATTATTCCCCAGCACAGAATTACTTTTCTTCATCTTTATCATCTAGCTGCATCTTCCTCTGCATTTATCTCATTTTCCTGCGTGTTTGGATCATAAGCTAAATCTCTCTTTCTGCCTCATGCACTAAAAGCACTTCACTCGGTGTACTGAATTGCAGCCACTTCATTGGGTACATTAGAAGACATTGGAAATGCAAAATTGGGAATTCATTTTAGCCAAGAATATTGAGTAGCAGATCACAGAAAAGTCTTCCCATTGAAGGAGAGGAATTAGAAACAGTGTTGGCATGTTCAGTGAGCTTCATTAGGAGAAGATGAAGAAAAGGAAACTAGAATTGGTTGAACCATCCCAAGTCAAACTCCTTATGTATGTTATCTTACTTAATCTGTGAAGCCTCTGTGAGATAGTTAACCATTATGCCAATTGTACAGCTGAGGAAACTGCGAGTCACAGAAGGTAATACTTGTCCAAATCGATGCACTGAGAAAGGGGTCAATCCAAGAGCCACACGGGAGCTTCCTGATTCTAAAGCTTCATGTGTGCATGTCAGCCATGGTGGCTGTTACATCCACCTACGGTTTCCAAGAGAAATAGTCCTGGACCCAGCCCTCGGCCAAGGGAAATTTGCTTTACGTTGGCTGCTAAAGGCAAGGTCAGGATAAGAATTGAAGCTTGACTGATGTCGAGGATAGTCCTGGTTTATTCATTTTGTTCTGGCATAATGATTAACAGTACTTTCTTTCACTTTCAAAATTGCCCCAATTTGAAATGATAAATTATAAAGTTAACCAGGTTGAATGAAAGGGTCCACCTCTCAGGAGAAAAAAAAAATCAATGACAAAAATCTAAAGGACAGTCTAGCTTCCATTCCAGAAAAAAAAATTTAGAAACCACAGACCAAAGGCCATGATTATTTTAAAGCTTCATCACTTTCTCAAGACTGCTATTCTCCTTGTCACCCATTATCTTTTCCCTGGAGTGAACAGCAGCCACCTGGTTAAGAATAGCAGCCACCTGGTTACGTGGGAGAAGCACACAAGAGAAAAACTGGTGCAGCTTCTTAGCTGGAGGGAGGATAGCCCCATGGAACAGAGACGGAGTGGGGGGCAGCTTATCTGGGAGAGGGAATAAGGCTGAGATCTGGGGAGCATGGGAAACTGAACTGGATCTGAAAAGGAGCTGTGGGCTGGGCTGGAGAAAGCCAGGAGAGGGCCCCACACCCAATCCTGAAGGATATGGGGATGGGCAGAGAAGCAAGGTGGGAATTCTGTTACAGACCTGGGAAAAAGCCCCGGTAGGAGGAAACAGGCAAGTAGTCAATATCTGGGGCAGTGCAATGTCACAGAAGGAGCAGCAGCCCTGAGCTGTGATGGTCTGTGGAGTCCCTGAGTGAGGTTGGGGCTGGCCTGAGGCGTTCCAAGCAAGGCTAGCAAATTGGAAACCGGAGTGCTAGGGGATGAAAAGGCATGGGAAGAAAAGCAGGCAAATATTAAAGACCCAAATATTAGGTCAGAGAACCCATAGAGCAACAGAGGCCAGGGAAAAGTTCAGAAGGAATTGATTCCTGGCCATGCATTACCTGAATCATTGAGCTCTCCTGGAATTCAAGAAAGGCTAGCACTGAGGATTTTGCTATTTGGTTTTGCTTGTTTTGTAGTTATTTGTTTGATGCATTAATGAAAGCAACATTAGCTATTGCACATGAAATTCCTATTTCATATATCTTAGTATTTTTTCCCTTGGCACCTATTAATGAATTAAAAGCAAAGCAAAACAAAACCAAGACAACCCAGGAAAATAAATGAGGTACAATTCACTATTCCTCTCCATTTTGTGTCAGGGAAAAAGTGTCCCCATGCCAGTGCCCACAGCTATAATGGCTGTTCTTATGGCCAGGGCAGGCCTGGTGATGACGGGATTTATTGTGTGAAAGGTGTTGCTGGACAAGTCTCCATTTGGCTGCTCTGTCTCCTTGGACTGTTATAACTTATCCTGACCAATAAATTCTAAAATGCAACTTTTTAGGCCCGACCCCTAGCAGGCCAGTGAGAGAAAAATGAATAGAGAAAAAGAGGTGCATTCATAAACTCTGGAAAGGGACAAATTCTATCCTTAATGGAATTTTGCTCTAGCACCTCTCCCAGCTCCAGTCAAGCACATTTACTTCGTGCTGATGTATCTGAAATGCTCCAGGGGCCCGCTGGCAGACTGTATATCCTACCAGGGTCCGCTTCATGGGTGGGCTGGTATATTAGGGTTATTATACTGTAATATGTAAACATTATGAGATTTATTATAGGAATTGACTCATTGGACCATGAGGATTGGCTGTCCAAATTCCATAGGGCAGGCCACAAGCTGAGAATGCCAACAAAGTTTTCAATGTATTCCCCAGGAGAAGCTGGCTGGTGAAAGTAGAGGTAGAAATTCTTCTTTCTGCCTGCTGAAATCATCAGTTCTCCCTTTATGGCCTTTGACTGATTGGATGAGACTTCTCTCACTGCTGAAGAGTACCTCCTTACTTGATTGTAGATAACATCATCTACAGATGCAATCAACTTACTCACAATTTAAATCCTGGAAATACCCTCACAGGAACAATGAGACCAGTGCTTGCCTAACCAAATGACTAGACACCATAACTTAGCCAAGATGATACTTGAACTTACCCATCAGCTGACATCACATACCTATGTTAATTTTGAGCATTCACAGGTGTGTTGAATAGAGGGCGGGGCAATGCAATGGGGAGTCTAAAGTTAAGGAAGGCAGCAAGGTGTCATGCTAAGAACTAACTCTGACGGACTTGTAGTAGAGCTGTGAGGCATGGTGTCACGAAGGATTCAGAGGCAGAGGATGGGCTGCACGTGAAAGGGACCACCATGGGGGCTGGAAGAGGGAGTGGTGTCAAGGCCTCATGCCATAGAAAGACACTCAAATCAACTCATGAGCCCTTTGCGATCCATATAGGTCTGGAATGCAGTGCTGGTGGGGCGAGCCCAGGGATGATCCGTTGATGTGAGAGAAAGATGGAAGTTTAGGGAAAAGACAAATCCTGTATGCTTTGAAAGTAACAGTCAACCTCATTCCAAAAGGATCCCGGAGAGGTAGAAGAACATCAAGCTGAAGGAATATTCCAGTGGAGAATGATGCTGACAAGATGGAGAGAGCCACGTGCAAAATCTCAGGGAGGGGCTGATCCCCCAGGACAGAGGGTACGGGCCATGGACTGCAGCCTGAGGCCATGATGCTGAGCTTGGCCTCTAACCTGGCTCTCCCTGGGTTGCCTGAGTCCTTGGAAGAAAGAGCCAAGATAGAGAAAATAATCAAGTACAAAAGCATTTGTATATGAAAGGACACAGTCAGTGCTGCTTTATTGTTCCTCTCTTTCCACATGGAGACATAGAGGCTGTAGCCATTCTCTCAGCACACAAAGGAAAGAAGCATTTGTAGCAGCAATAGGGTCAGGCATCGAGACTGTGGAGACACTTACAGATGGTCCCCACATCAACAGGCAGCCAGAAGGCCACAAGGAAGAAGGCCCAACCTGTGTGAACCACCCCAAGAAGTCTCTCCTCTGACCCAGAGATATGGATTTGGAGGGCTGGCAGACCAAAGATCTAACCACTGGGGCAAGTGGCAGAGTTAGCATCTGTTACTACCATGGGTGATTCTGCTGTGCCCCAGAATCGATGACCCGGGCGATACTTGCTACTCCAGCATCTCCATCACCACAGCCCTGGAGGAGCATGGCCCTGAGTTTTCTGTCCCAAGCCAGTCCTCAACCCAGACTTTCCCATGCTCCCCCTTTGATTTTAAAGGGCCTCTCGTGGTTTTCTAATTCTCCCTTTCCCCACAGCACTTGCCTGAGGTGCCTGACCAAGGAAGCCAATATGTCCCTCTTAAACTAGTGGGAGAAAGGAAAATACTTCACAAGGGCCAACCGGGAGTGAAGCAAACGATTCTGTGGAAACATTTAATTCATTCTTGGCGAGCCATGCCATCAGCTTGGAAAAACAGAGCCTCCTTGTGATCACCCAGCAAAAAGAGGCCCGCTACACTGTTTCCCTCCGGAAGTCTGTTAATTCAGGCCATGGAAAAAAGAAAAAAGCAC
>PVKH010006115.1:0-15028 GCA_004027955.1 Chaetophractus vellerosus
AAAAAAAAAAAAAAAAAAAAAAAAAAAAAAAACAAAAAAAAAAAACACCACAAATAAATGATCTGAGATGAATAATAATAATAATAATAAACTGGAAAATATGTGGTAAGTCTTAAAAAGTAAATGAGAGAGTTTAATTTAGTGAGAACATTGGTTTTTGAGGTATGTAAAATAGAAACAAAATGTCTGAAAGCAATATATTAAAATTAAGGAAGACATTAATCAGAGTGTGTTCTCAAATCTATGTGTTTAAGATAAGTAAAGATACTGTGTCAGGGATCCCCAAGGCCAGCCTCAGGCTTGCTCATTTGCTTGAAGGATTCACAGGGGTCACAGAAACTGTTATACTCACAGTTATTATCTCATGGTTAGTTAAACTCACTTCTTTCTCAGGCCAGTCATTCTCCATTGGCATTGCATCCTGAGATGGCTTTAAATCAATGTCCCACTACATTTCATCATCAGCATCAGTAATATTATGTGACTTTTTTACATAAGTTAGTTGAGTCTTACCAACAATGCCGGTGTTGCAACACATTATAATATGGCCATTACTATATAATAAATATATAAATAATACCTAATAAAACAACTCAGTTTTATTACAGAAAGTCATTAAAAATTATAGAAGTATTTGTTATAGTTTTCCAACAGAATCAGACTTTGCTCTTATACCATATATTACTATGGACAGGCTTCATTAAAATTGGTCATGACTCAATTTCTTCCTGGGTTCCAGTTAGTTGGGACAAAGCCTGTCACCCTTTCTCAGTTCGCAAACTTTACTGAGACTGCTTTCCATTGTGTGCTGTTATATATAAGGGCCCAGTTCCTTTGTATTGGAAGGATATGAATGGCACTGAGAATAATTCCTATCCTTGCTAACTGTAATACAGGTTATTTCATTCTGATATATTCTTGAGTGAGGACAATCATAGTGCATTGATATAAATTGCAAATGCCCCCAGAAAACTTCCATAGGTTTGGAGGTCCATAAAGCTCCCATAGGAGTGCCTTTGAGCTTCAGCAGCTAGGAGGAAGGTCATTGTTCCAAGATTAAATAGGTCTCATCTGTTTTGGTAATAGTCAAGAGGTCCTATAGGGTCAGGTTACAATTCCTTTTACAAAGTTGGGTTATAGCATTATCCATCCATATTTGAGCCTTCCTGATCCATGTCACTAAAGCCTCATCAATTTTCCAAGCTAACTCCCATTACTTGCCTTCCTCACCGACAAGAATTCCCTCTAATCTTCCTATTCTAGTTAACAAATCTTGCTCTGAATATCATTTCTCATTATAAGCAAATTACACTTGTCCCATGATTCCTAGATTGACACCTATGTCCCCTAAAGCCTTTTTCTGTCTTGTTATAAAATCTGCCATGTGTGTTGTTACCTAATAACTTAATAGCCTAAATGCAATTAGGATACCTGTTTTGTACACAAAAATATTTCCTATACTGGGACCAGATTAGTGATGGTCACACTTAGATATAATTTTGTTTAAGTATGGTTAATGCCTCACCTAACTTTCCTTGTCTCAGGGTGTGCTGTTTCCTAGGCCTCCTTGTGATGTCTACTGGTTCATTTTGACTGTATCTTTCTATTCTCTTTAACAGTTTTCATTCACTGTGGCATGTCATACATACTGCTTCTATAATGAATCCATTTTAACAATGTAACTCTATAAGTATTTGATCATTGATGTTTATAGATACACAGTAATTAGTTAGATATTAGCTGTACAATGTGTGGTATGACATTCTGTTAGGGAGTATGTAGCAGTTTGATATTATTTATGAATTCCAAAAATAGATATTGGGTTATGTTTGTAAACTGGTCTGTCCCCCTGGGTACATTAGATTATATTGTATTCAGTGGTTTCACTTTTACTTGATTAAATATTGATTAAGGCTTTGATTGGAGCACATCAGTAGGACATTGAGTCACCACCCCCTTAGTGCGTAGCGTCTCACAGAAAAACTGCACTACAGAGAAAGTAGGTTGGGATTTTGATATTGGAGCCATGATAAGTAAACACACAGAGAAGCAGATACGTGAGGAAGGAGAGAAGATTCCATTAGACATGGCAGAGGCCGTGGGAAGAGAGATGATCTATTTGCCTGATAGTCTACAGCTGGCCATGTAGAGAGAGCAGAGAATCTGAGCCCAGAGAGAAAGGAGCCCCAAGAAGAGAGGAACCCAGGAAGCCTGAACCATTGCAGTCATTCACAGCCATCTTTCTCCAACACATGGCAACAGACTTTGGTGAGGGAAGTAAGTTGCCTTTTATGGCATGGTAATTTTAAGCTTCTACCCCAAATAAATACTCTTTACAAAGGCCAACAGGTTTCTGGTATTTTGCATGAGCACCCTTTTGACTGACTAATACAGATGTTTATGGAAATTCCTTCTTAAATGATATCCATTGTAGTAGATGTAACCACTAAAATAATAGTCAAAACTGATGTTCAATCTGAGGAAGAAATCAGAAAAAAAATTCCATTTATAATAGCAACAAAAACAATCAAATATTTGGGAATAAACTTAACAAAGGTCAAAACATTGCTAAAAGAAACTGAAGAAGACTTAAATGGTAGGACATTCTGTATTCATAGATTGGAAGACTAAATATTGTTAAGATGTCAAGTCTATCAAGCACAATCCCAATAAAAATCCCAACAGCCTTTTTTTTACAGAAATTGGAAAGCCAAAAATTAAATCTATTTGTAAGAGTAAGGGACCCCAAATAGCAAAAAATGTCTTACAAAAGAAGAACAAAGTTGGAGGACTCTCACTAGCTGACTTTAAAGCATATTACCTAGCTTCAGTGGTAAAAACAGAATGGTATTGGCATAAGGACAGACAGATTGACCAATGAAACTGAATTGAGAACTCAGAAATTGACCCTTACATCTACAGTCAAGTGATTTTTGACAAGGCTGTTAAGCCCACCCAGGTGGTCAGAACAGTCTTTTGTACAAATGGTTCTGGGAGAACTGGATAGCCATATCCAAAAGAAAGAAAGTGGACCCCTATCTCACAGCTTATACAAAAATTAATTCAAAATGGATGAAAGACTTAAATGTAAAAACAAGAAGCATAAAACTCATAGAAGAAAATGCAGCAAAACTTCTTCAAGGTCTTGTGGTAGGGGATAGTTTCTCAAACCTTATGCCCAAAGTGTGAGCAATAAAAGAAAAAAATAAATAAATGAGACATCCTCAAAATTAAACACTTTTGCACCTCAAAGGACTTTGTCAAAAGGGTGAAAAGGCAGCCAGTTCAATGGGAGAAGATATTTGGTAATCACGTATCTGCTAAGGGTTTAATATCCATGATCTATAAGATCATACAACTCAACTATAAAAAGACAAAGTATCAGATTAAAAAAGGGCAAAAACTTGAAAAGACATCTGTCCAAAGAAGAAATACAAATGGTGAAGAAACACATGAAAAAATGTTCAAGATTACTAGTGATTAGGGAAATGCAAATCAAAACTACAATGAGATATCATTTCACATCTATTAGACTGGATGCTATGAAAAAGTCAGGAAACTATAAATGTTGGAGAGTATGTGGAAAGATAGGAACACTTATTCATTGTTGGTGGGAATGTAGAATGGAACAGCCACTGTGAAGGGTTGCTTGGCAGTTCCTAACAAAGTTGAATATAGACTTGCCATGGGTCCCTGTAATACAGTTGCTAGGTATATACACAAAAAAATTGAGAGCAGTGAAAAGAATAGATATTTACACACTGATGTTCACAGCGGTATTAGTCACAATAACCAAAGTTGGAAACAACTGAGGAGTCCATCAACTGATGAATGGATAAATAAATTGTGGAGTATACACATGATGGAATATTATGCAGCAGTAAGAAGAAATGAAGTCCTGAAGCATATGACAACATGAATGAACCTGGAGGACATTACGTTGAGTGAGCAAGACAGAGACAAAAGAAAAAATACTGTATGACTGCTCTATTATGAAATAAATATATTATGTGAAATATAAATATGTGAAATATGAATATGGGTAGAATTGTATATAAGTCCATTTTCCTTGAAGCTGAACAAATGTAAATTAATACTAAAAATATTAATATCAGACAAAAATTATACTAAATGAAGGAGACCAGATGTAGAGTACTGTATATTGTATGATTCCATTTATATAAAATATAAATATAAATCAATTCATGAAGATGAAAGATTAGCTGTTATTTAGGTCTGTGGAAGGAATGCGAAGGGGTTTGGAGTCTTTCTTTTTGGAGTAATGAAATTACTCTAGAATTTTTAAGATGATGAATGTACAACATTGTGATTACACTAAAAGCCATTCATTATATACTTTGGATAGAATAGCCAGAAACAGCAGCTAGGTACAGTGGGGGAATCATAGAGAGATTGATAGGTGAGAAGTTTTGTGTTTGTTTCTTTGGTGTTTTTAAAATTTATTATTATTAATATTGAAATAAAAAAGCTCTAATAATGATTGAAGCGATGAATGCACAACTATGTGAGTATACCAAATACCATTGATTGTACACATTGGAGGAATTATATGCTTTATTATGTATCAATAAAATTGATTTTTTAAAAAAAGCAATGTGATTCTCAAGCCAGAAACAATATAGCCCTTTAAAACAAGTAAACCAACCTTGAATATTTGTGTATATATTTTATCACAAAGTGGCCTTTTGGAAGAAGTTGTGAATTTGTTTGTTGTTGTACTTTCTCTAAATTTAATAAAAAATATCCTTAACACTTATAAAAAAATGACCTTAACACATCACTAGAGTACTGCCCAACCATTAACAATTATTCTTGTTCATCATTGTATTAGTCAGGTTTCTCTAGGGAAACAGAACTGATGGGAGATACCTATCAATATTATGAAATTTTAAAGAATTCTCTCATGCAACCATGGTGATACACAAGTCCAAATTCTGTAGGGCAGACCACAAGCAGGAACTCTGAGGAAGTTCCTCAATGAGTTCCTTGGGAGAAACTGGCTGTCTGAAGTAGAGATGGGAATTCTCTCTCTGAAAGCTAAAATCACTCATATTAAAGCCTTCAACTGATTTTATGAGATGTCATTCAATGCTAATGGCAATAACCTCAGTTGATTTTAGACATAATCAGCCATAGATGCAGTCAACTCACTGGTGATTAAAGTCCATGAAATGTCCTTGTAGTAAAATTTGTTCAATGATAGCTTGAGCAAACAACTGGGCACCATTACCAGGCCAAGTTGACACATTAGCTTAATCATCACAGTCCACCCCTTGTCAACTTGGCAATCATAAACACATCACCTTAAACCATACTTAGTCTCTAAATAAAACAATAACAGACATAAATTTTTGCCTAACAATAATCAACTCTCCTGTGATCATCTGGAAGTGCATGAAATCCCTCCAGAATAGGGTGGAAGTCCTTGTGTAATTTCACTCCTAAACTTGACATCTTAAAACTTAAATACTATGGCGTGAAACTAATACAATTTATATCATTTAATAAGGGAATAAGATAGAGAAGAAAACAAAGGTACTTTTTTTTATGTACAAATACAAACATACTCAAAGCAAAACAAGGAAGAAATATTCATGACCATTACAGTCCTCATTTCTATAGCTGGTCATATGGTCCTAGTTTGTACTTATCACTACCTTCTTCTACTAACTATTCCCTATTCCTTTCACCCTCGGGAAACAACTCAGCTGTCTTTGGTTCTTTGCCTGGTGGGGTGACCCAAACCTTTATTCCTGAAGATTCTAGGCCATTGTTAGTCCTGTTTAGATTGGGTTATTGTAGTTTTTATTGAATTTAATCACAGGGCATGGTAGTACTAAGGAATGCTTAGGGAATCTTCTGTTGGTGCATTCCTATTTCCCCTTCATAGTCAGGATCAATCACTCCAGCCAGTAGAGTAATTCCCTTCTTTGTCTGTTGGTACAGAGGCATGAGGGGCCCAAAGTGGCCAGGTGCAGTCTTAACTTCCAGTTCAATGGAATCATCATTGTGTTTTCTGGTTGAAGCCCTCCTCCTTTTAGAACTAAAACCTGTAGACCAGCAGAGCTTAAGGTTGCAGGGACAGGAATAAAAAATGTTCCTGGTGGGTCCCAAGGGATAATAGTGAGTGGTGCCACTCCCATTTCCACTCCTTGATTCCTGGAGCCGTGAATCCTGGCTATGGGAGAAACAGCACCATTTTATGGATGCTGATTAGAGCATACATAGCCTCCTGGAGAATATTGTCCCTGACCTGCATGGTATTGTCATTTACTTGACACCATGATTGAGTCTTTAAAAAGCTATTCCACTGTTCTTTCAATCCAGCTGCTTCAGGACAATTGGGAACATCATAAGACTAGTGAATTTCATGAGCATGTGCCCATTCCCTCACATCATTTGCTCTAATGAGGGTTCCTTAAATCAGAAGCAATGCTGTGTGGAATATCATGATGGTATATAATACATTCAGAAAGTCCATGAATAGTAGTTTTGGAAGAAGCATTGTGTGCAGAGAAGGAAAACCTGTACCCAGGGTGTGTGATTATTACAGTTAGAACAAATCACTGTCTTTTCCCTGATGGAATTAGTCCAATATAATCAATCTGTCACCAAGTAGTGGGCTGGTCACCTTAGGGAATGGTGCCAAATCGTGACCTGAATGATGATCTCTCCTGCTTGCTTACTGAGCACTCTCAGCAGTGGCTGTAGCCAGGACAGCCATGGTAAGTGGAAGTCCATGTTGCTGAGTACCACTATGGCCATTTTGTTCATAAGCCTGTTGGGCAATGACAGAATTGGCTGGTGAATGAGGCTGAGTGCTAGCCACAGATCAGGTCATTTTATCCACTTGATTATTAAAATCTTCCTCTGCTGTAATCACCTTCAGATGAGCAGTCATGTGGGACACAAATATCTTCATGTTTTTTGCCCACTCAGAAAGGTCTATACACATACCTATTTCCAGACCTCTTTGTTACCAATTTAGCAATCAGGTTCCTTCCAAGTCCCTGACAAGCCAATGAATCATTGTACAAATACACCTCTGGCCATTTCTTCTGTCAAGCAAAATGAACAACCTAGTGCACTGCTTGAATTTCTGCCCACTGGGAGGATTTCCTCTCACCACTGTCCTTCAAGGATTTCCTAAAAAGGGGCTGCAGTGGTGTAGGTCTCCACTTTCAGGTTGTACTTGCATATCCTGCACAACCATTTATAAACTGTGCCTGAGTATTCTCTTCCACAGTCAACATATTATAAGAAACTCCCTAAGAGGCAACAGCTGTGGGCTGGGAAAAGAGAAGGTAATTGACAGGAGTGGTGGCCATGGGCATTTGGGCAACTTCATCATCAATCTTACTTATGCCTTCAGGATCCACTTGAGGTCTATCTCATATATGCCACTTCCATTTTATGTTAGAGTGCTGCTGTGCATGCCCAACTTTATGATTTGGTGGGTCAGACAATATCCAGCTCATCATAGGTCTCAGAGTGGCCCATGGTTAAGCATTCAATCTCTACTAAGGAAGGCCCATGAGCAGGCCAAAAGCTGTTTTTCAAAAGGAGAGTATTTTCTGCAGAGAATGTCAGGACTTTGCTCCCAAATCCTTAAGGCCTTCACTGTGATTCTCATACAGAGTCCTGCCAAAGGCTCCAGGCAGTATCTCTATTTGCCACTGACACAACACCATTGGATTTGCTGGCTCATATGGCCCAAGTGGCAGTGCACATTGCATAGCTGCCTGGACCTGTCACAGAGCTTCCCATTGTTCCAGTCTGCACTCAAAACTAGCAGGAGTTCTGGAATGGGCCAGAATAGCACACCCAGATGGGGAATACATTGTCTTCAAAATCCAAGGCTAAATAAGTTTTGTACCTCTTTTTTGGTCTATAGATAGGTGCAGAACTGGTGGGCTTTCTTAAACACAAGGAAATACAGCTGAATTCATTTTCAATCCCAATTTTGCCATATTGTGAAGGCACAAGCCATTCATCCAGGCCCTGGGAATTCTGGCATATGGTTTAAAGGTACAGCAATAGGTTCTTTATTAAAATTAATTTTATTGATATATATTAATAATGCATACAATCCACACAAAGTGTGCAATCAATAGTATTTGATATAATCACATAGCTGCATTTTTACCACTTCAATCATGAGAGCTTTTTCATTAATCCAATAACATAACAATGATATTAAACAAAAACCAAACAAACAAAAAATATCTTTACCCCTTAAAATTGTCTCTCAATCTCTCTCTGCTTCCTGTAAGTCATAGATTCTTTTTTTTAATGTACACATTTTTTAAAAAATTATTTAAAAAGTTTTAAAGATACTTAGATTATACAAATGTCACATTAAAAAATATAAGGAATTCCCATATGCCCTGCTCCCCACACCTCCCATATTTGCCCACAACAACATAATTCATTACTGAAGTACATTCATTGCAATTGATGAATACATTTGGAGCATTGCTACCAAGTGTGGATTAAGGCTTAAATTGTAGTTTACACTCTCTCCCACCCAATTCTGTGGATTATGGCAAGATTTATAATGGCCCGCATCTGTTGTTGCAATGCCATTCAGGAAAGTTCCCAAATCACAAAATGCTCCTGTATTACACCTGTTTTACTCTCTCCCTGCCCTCAGAAACCCCAGTGTCCATTGCCTCCACATCAATGATTACAATTTCTTCCATTGCTAGAATCACAAGTTTATAGAATACCAGGAAGTTTATTTTAGTCCATAGTTCATTGCCCAATCCTGAGGATTCTGGAATTGTGATGTCCACTCCACCTCTAATTGAGAGGGTGGTGTGATCTCATAGGGCCAATGGATGGGACTCTTTGCTTGCAGTTGTAGACTCACTTGGTTCCTTGGTATGGTGGTTTTCCATCCTCACCTCCATGCTAATTGTCCTGGGTGAGACCAATGAACTGGAGAGTAGGTGCTGCAACTCCATTGAGATTCAGGGAAAAGCTGGCACATGGACAGCCCAAAGAATTAAGTCTCTTGGACATACATCTACAAACTCTAGTACTAATTATAGGTTCAAATAGAAGGACAGAAGAGCCATGTGTACGGAAACCACAACTGAGTCCAACTCTGTCACCCTGGGGAGCATAAATTCCAAAATAGTTTGGCAAGGCACCAAACTCCTGAGTTATCAGCCTGGACTATACTGTCTGGATGTCATCAGAGCCCTCAGGAGCCCTGCTAATTGGGGTAGCATCTACTTTGGCAGTCAAAGAGATCCTGCTGAGATGTGCATAAGCATAACCTCTAGAATGACCTCCTGACTCACTTTGAAGTCTCTTAACCTATGAATTCATTTATCTTCACCTTCTTCCCCTTTTGGTCAAGGTATTTTTCCAGTTGCTAGTTGGTGCTTGGTAGTAATCCCTCGGTGCCAGGGAAGCTCATCACCGGGAGTCATGTCCCATGCTAGGGTGAAAGTAATGTATTTATATTCTGAGTTCAGCTTAGAGAGAGACCACATTTGAGCAACAAGGAAGCTCCCAGGAGGCAATTCTTAGACACCTTATAATACTAGGTTAAATTTCAATTTCAAGAGTAAAGGTTCATATGCACAGTCATCAATATCAAGGGCAGTCAATGGACCATCTGCCTTCACTAGTCATTGTCCCTGTACTCAGGGGATTCTTGCAGCTCTATTAAAGAATGTGGCAGAGCTCCTGAGGACAGGAATTTAATATTCCTTCAATTATTGTGTGAATCTCCACCCATTGTGACAATGCCCCAAGAATATTTGAACACATTTATATGCCTCCTATGTATGCCAAGGTGAGCTTCCACCCATTTATCTCCCATCAATGAAATCCTGCACCAATGATCCTCCCCTACCACAGTTGTAACCCTTCTGTGATCCAAAACATCTTCAAAAATGAAGCGAATAAGAGCCAAATATGATTAATAAGTAAATGAAATGATAGTTTTAAAAATAAGAAAAAAATAAAAAAAAATAAAAATAAGTAAAAATTAAAAACTAAAAATTTGGAATAGTAAAAATAATGAAAAACTATTTTTAAAATCTTTGGACATTTTCCCTTTCATCACTGGAAGATCTGTTGTCCGATATGTACAGTAACATTTTCTTCCATTTATTCCCCCAGTGTCTTACTTTTAAAAATTTATTTATTTTTTTCATTTTGTCCTTAAAGAAGTTTTAGGTTATAGAACAGGCACATATCAAATACAGGGAACTCCCATATACTCAAAATCCTCCCCCCTCTTCCCCATTCCCCTATTCATAACATTTTATATGTGGATGGTACATTTGTACAACTGATATACAAATACTGAAACATAGCTACCAACCATGGTCAATCATTTACATTATGGTTTACATTTTGGACCATACACTTTTATAAACTTTGATGCAATTCAACATGGCCTGTTCCCATCATACCAAGATTATGAAGAACACTTCCAACACCCCCAAAATGTCCCCTGTTCCATCTATTCTATTCCTTCCTCTCCCTCCCTGGGGACCCACAGCAACTACCAGGCTTCACTCCTTGAAGGAAAAAAATCATAATTACTTGCAACAACACTGAGGGCTTGACGCACTGGTCTGCCATTCCCTATTAGGCACCGCCCATGCTCTTGAGAAACTCCTGCCCCTCTATTTGAGAACAGAGAGGGCCTCCACAGGATGGCAGTCCACCACTTTGCTGCTCAGTATGTGGGTCTCCACCCACTAATATAACACACTATGGCAAGATGAACACTCACACACTCCCTAGAAGCCTGCACCAGGTACGCCTTGTCCCAAATGCCCCCCACATACCAAACCCCAAACCAGCAACTCTCACTTGTCATGTTGCCAAAGAGCATTCCCAACATTGTACCTTCAACCATGCACCTGTCAATCTCCGGTATGCAACTGCTCCATTCCCCATCCCTTCTCCCAGTTCCATGGAGAGTCCAACCCCTCTAACAAACCAACATTGCCTAACCTAAAAGTATCATTACATCACTGTAATGCCCCTTCACTGTACAACTACACATTCCCCCCTTATCATAGAATTTATTCATATGGGCATTGGCTCATAACCTTCTTCTCCCTATTTCCTGTAAACCTATCTTCCATACTCTAGCTCTGTGCATCTGCTCAATATGCTTAATTCATATCAGTTAAGTCATCTAACATTTGTCCTTCAGTGCCTGGCTTGCTTCACACAACATAAGGTCCTCAAGATTCATCCATGTTTTCCTGTGTTTTAATACTGTATTAGTTCTTACAACTGAGTAATATTTCATTGTATGTGTACACCACAATTTGTTTATCCATTCATCTGTTGAAGGGAATTTGGGTTGATTCCAAGTTTTGGTAACAGTGAATGGTGCCACTCTAAACATTGGTGTGCATATATGTGTTGCTTTCAGTTCTCCAGGGTATATACCCAGCAGTGGAATTACTGAATTGTGTGGTAATTCTATACTTAGTTTTCTAAGGAACTGCAAAACTGCCCTCCACAGTGGCTGCACCATACTACATTCCCACCAGCACGGATGAGTGTTCACATTCCTCCACATCCTCTCCAACACCTGCAGTCCTTTATTTTTTAAATAGCCACCAGTCTATTGAGTATAAGATGATATCTTATTGTAGTTTTGATTTACATTTCCCTAATTGTTAGTGATTTTGAGCACCATTTCATGTGCATTTTAGCCATTTGTATTTCTTCTTTGGAGAATTGTCTATTCAAATCAGTTGTCCATTTTTAAAATGGGTTGTTTGTCTTTATTTTTGACATGTAGGATTTCTTTATATAGGCTGGATATTAAGCCCCTATCAGAAATATTGCTGCAAATTTTTTTCTTCCATTGACCAGGCTGCCTTTTCACTTTCTTGACAAACTCCTTTGAGGTGCAATTTATTTTTAATTTTGAGGAGATCCCATTTATCTATTTTTTTTTCTTTTGCGGCTTATGCTTTCTGTGTAAGGTTCATGAAACCATTTCCTAATACAAGGTCCTGTAGATGTTTCCATATATTATCTTCCAAGGTCTTTATGGTCTTGACTCTTTATTTATTTATTTATTTTTAAAACTATTTATTTATTTATTTTTTTTTTTAAGATTTATTTATTTTATTACATATCTCCCCTTCCCCCCGCTGTGGCGACACGCTGAGAGTGGTCACTGTGCAGGCACGGCTTTCCCTGCTTGTGGGCGGTCTCTGCGTCCATTCACGGCCGGCGCTTGATTCAGTTTGTGGGTGGCTGGCTGCGCTCCATCCGCGGGCGACCTGCCCTGCCCGTGGCGGCTCTTGCCCTGTCCGTGGCAGCTTGTTGCCCTGCCCACGGTGGTTCCGACCTGCCCATGGCGGCTTGCCATTCTCAAGGCGGTCTGCCCGCTAGGAGAGGTCCCCGGGAATCGAACCCAGGGCCTCCCATGTGGTATGCCGGTGCCCTATCCACTGGGCTATTGAGCCGGCCCCAACTCTTATATTTAGATCATTGATCCATCTTGAGTTAACTTTTGTATAAGATGTGAGATGGTGTTCCTCTCTCATTCTTTTGTATATAGATTCCATTTGATCAAGAGGCCATTCTCTCCAAGTTGAGAGGGCTTGGTGGCCTTGTTGAGTATCAGTTGACTGTAAATTGAGGATCTATATCAGAACTCTCAATTCAATTCCATTGGTCAGTTTGTCTATCCTTGTGCCAATACCATGCAGTTTTGACCACTGTAGCTTTGTTGTACATCTTAAAGTCAGGTAGAATGATTCTTAAGATTTCATTTTTCTTTTTCAATATGTATTTGGCTATTCAGAGCCTCTTGCCCTTCCAGATAAATTTCATAAATTTCAGTAAAAAAAAAAAAGTTGTGATGATTTTTATTGGTATTGCATTAAATCTGGATCAGTTTGGGTAGGATAGACTTCTTAAAGATGTTTAGTCTTCCTATCCATAAACAGGGAATATTCTTCCATTTATTTTAGTCTTCTTTGAGTTCCTTTAACAGTGTTGTGAAGTTTTCTCCATGTAAGTCAATAACATCTTCAGTTAAATTTATTCCCAGGTATTTGATTCCTTCAGTTGCTATTGTAAATAGGATTTTTTCTTGATTTCCTCCTCAGATTGCTCTTTATTGGTGTTACAGAAATTTTTCTGATTTTTGCATGTTGATATTAAAACCTGTGACTTTACAGAACTCATTTATAAGCTCTAGAAGCATTGTAGAATTCTCAGGTTTTTCAATGTACAGGATCATGTCACCTGCAAATAGTGAAATTTTTACTTCTTCCTTTCCTATTTGGATGCCTTTTATATCATTTTCTTGCCTAAGTGCTCGAGCAAGTACTTCTAACATAATGTTAAATAGAAGCAGTGAAAGTGGGTATCCTTGTTTTTTCCTGGTCTTGGAGGGAAAAACTTTAGGATTTCACCATTGAAGATGATGGTGGCTGTGGGTTTTTCATATACACTTTATCATGTTGAGGAAGTTTCCTTCTAGTCCTAACTTTTGTAGTGTTTTTATCAGGAAAAGTTGCTGTATTTTGTCGAATGTTTTTCTGCACCTATAGAGATGATCATGTAGTTTTCTTATTTCAGTCTGTTTATGTGGTGTATTACATTGATTTTCTTATGTTGGACAATCCTTGCATATCAGGGTTTAAACCCAATTAATCATGGTGTATAATTCATTTGATGTGTTGTTGAATATGATTAGCAAGGGGATTGTTGAGGATTTCAGCATCTAGGTTCACTAGAGAGATTGGTCCAAAGTTTTCCTTTCTTGTGGCATCTTTGTTTGGCTTTGCTTTTAGGGTGATGTTGGCATCATAGAATGAGTTAGGCAATGTTCCTTCTACTTCTATTTTTTGGAAAAGTTTAAGCAGGATTGGTGTTAGTACTTTCTAGAATGTTAGGTAGAATTCATTTGTGAAACCATCTGGTACTGGGCTCTTCTTAGTTGGGATGCTTTTGATGACTGCTTAGTTGTATAAATGTTTATGATTTCCCTTTCTTCATCATAGATTACTGCTTTTATTAATATATAGTTTCCTTCTTTGTCTCTTACAATAGTTTTGCATTTAAGGTCTATTTTTTCTGATATCAGTATAGCTACTTCCACCCATTTTTTGGTTATTGTTTGCTTTTAAAATTGTTTTCCAGCCATTTACTTTCAGCCTTCTTGCATCCCTGGGTTTAAGGTGGGTTTCTTGTAAACAGCAAATAGATGTGTCATATTTCCTTATTCATTCTGCCAATCTGTGTCTCTCTCTCTTTTTTTTTTTTTTTTAAAGATTTATTATTTATTTTATTACATATCTCCCCTTCCCCCCCGTTGCGGCGACGCGCCGAGACTTGGTCACTGCGCAGGCGCGGATTTTCCCCGCTTGTGGGCGGTCTCTGCGTCCGTTCACGGCCGGCGCTTGATTCAGTTCGCGGGTGGCTGGCTGCGCTCCATCCGCGGGCAACCTGCCCTGCCCGTGGCGGCTCTTGCCCTGTCCATGGCAGCCAATCTGTGTCTCTTGATTGGTGAGCCCAATCCATTAGCATTCAATGTTGTTACTGTCAAGGAATTACTTACATTATCCACATTTTCTTTAGGTTTATGTATGATGTATGTTCTTTTTATTTATTTTTTTATCTTTTTAGTTATTCTTACACTCTCCTGCAACTTTCTCTCCCATTTTTTCCTTTTGACCTGCAGAACTCCCTTTAGTATTTCTTGAAGTTCAGGTTTATTATTGACATATTGTAATGGTTTAAGTTTGATTTAATTATGAATTCCAAAAATATAAATTAGATTATGTTTGTAAGCTCATCTGTTCACCTGGGCATGATTAAGTTATGAGTAGGGCGTTAATTGCCACGTCAGTGAGATGTTGAGCCCCACCCCTCGGTGGGGGTGGTCTCAAGTATAGAAGCAGAGATTGGAGAGAAGCAGAGATTAGAGAGAAACAGAGAGGAGATTTGGAGAAGGAGATTTGAAAAGCAGTTCTGATGTTGGAGTGAGCCGATCGCT
>PVKH010006116.1:0-21363 GCA_004027955.1 Chaetophractus vellerosus
ATCTTCTTTCTGTCTCTGTAATACACTTGATAATGTGTCTGGAGATCTTCCCATGTTAGTGCATTTAAATCCATTGGTGCATATAGATCTACCAGTTTCCATTTTTATTTTTTATTTTGAAGTAATTTCAAACTTACAGGCAAGTTGGAAAAATAATACAAACCCCATGCATACAACTCCAACATACTCCTACCCTACTGCCAGATACCCAGATCCATTAATTTTAACATTTTGCCATATTTGCCATTTCTTTCTTTTCCTCCCTCCCTCCCTTCCTCCCTCCCTCCCTCTCTATTTTGTCAACATTTCAGAGCAGGTTGCACACATATTCCTTGAAAACATAAGGATATTCACTTACATAATGATGTTAAGTTCAGTTATAAAGTTCACAAAACTTAACATGAATATAAAGCTTACATTCTGATTTCCAATTTTTTCTCATGACTCAATAACCTGCTTTTGAGCCTGTTAACCTCCATTCTTTTATCCATCCAGTATCATTTATTACATTTGTCATTAGCTCTTTAGTTTTTCGTTCTTTCAGTTTTTAAAAATTGTAGAAATATATATACAACTTTTCACATTCACAATGTCACACTACCCTTACCACCATCCATTTTCCCTTCACCCCAAACAAGAAACACCACACTCATTTTGCGTTAATTCCCCATTAACTCTGCCTACTACTCTGGGTAAACCTGCACCAATGGGTTTGCATATTCCCTGATAGTTTCTTTGTGGTCACCATGGACTTAAATATAACATCCTAAATATATAACAATCTTATTTGCATTGTTATTAATCTGTTTCTATACCTCTCACTCCCCTACACCTTTATGTAGTTCTTGTCACAAATCACATATTTATTATTTTTATGTGATTTCAGTCAGTTGTCTAGTTGCCTTTCCTTATAAGGTACAGAACTGCTTTTTAGCATTTCTTGTAGGGCCAGTCTAGTGATGATGAAGTCCTTCACATTTGTTTATCTAGGAATATCTTAATCTCTCCCTCATTTTTGAAAAACAGTTTTGCTGGAAATGGGTTGTTGGTTAGCAGTGTTTTGCTTCAGCACTTTATTTATTTATTTATTTATTTAAAGATTTATTTATTTTATTACATATCTCCCCTCCCCCCCGCTGCGGCGACGCGCCAAGACTGGTCACTGCGCAGGTGTGGCTTTCCCCGCTTGTGGGCGGCTTCTGCTTCCATTCACGGCCGGCTCTCAGTTCGCGGGTGGCTGGCTGCGCTCCATTCACGGGCGACTTGCCCTGCCCGTGGCGGCTTTTTGCCCTGTCCGTGGCAGCTTTTTGCCCTGCCCACGGCGGCTCTGGCCCGCCCATGGCGGCTTGCCATTCTCAAGGCAGTCTGCCCGCTAGGAGAGGTCCCTGGGAACCGAACCTGGGACCTCCCATGTGGTATGCCAGCACCCTATCCACTGGGCTATCCAGCCGGCCCCCTGCTTCAGCACTTTAAATAAGTATTCCCATAGCCTTCTTGCCTCTGTGGTTTCCAGTGTGAAATAGACACTTCGTCTTGTATGTGACACGTTACTTCTCTTGCAGTTTTCAGAATTCTCTCTTTATCTTCATCATTCAGCAGTTGATTATAACATGGCACAATGTGGGTCTATTTAGGTTTATTCTGTTTGGAGTTTGTTGGGCATCTTGGAGGTGTATATTCATGACTTTCATTAAAGTTGGGAAGTTTTCAGCCATTGTTTCTCTGAACAGATTCCCAGGCTCTGTTCACTTTTCTTCATTCTTTCCTCTTTATGCTCCTCAGACTGGATGATTTCACTTGTCTTATCTTCAGGCTCACTGATACTTCAGCAGCTCCAACCTGCTGTTGAACCCCTTTATGGAAATTTTCATTTCTGTTACTGTGGTCTTCAGCTCTAAGTTCTTTTTCATCATTTCCATTTCTCTATTGATATTCTGTTTGTTTTCATCTATCATGTTCCTGGTTTCTTTATTTCTTTCTCTGCGTTTTCCTTTAGCTTTTTGAGCATATTTAGGACCATTTTTAAAACGGTCTTTGTCTGGTGTGTCTCAGGTCTGGTTCTCCTCATATCTGGTTTCCAATGCTTTAATCTTCTCCTTTACCTGGGCTGTAGCTTCCTGTTTCTTTGTATGCTTTGTAATCTTTTGTTGAAACCTGGACATTTTTTTTTCCTTTTTTTTTTTAAGATTTATTTTTTATTTATTACGTATCTCCCCCTTTCTGCTTGTTCTTGCTGTGTTCATTTTTGCATTCTTCTGTGTCTGCTTGTCTCCCCCTGCTGCGGCAACCCGCCGAGTCAGCTTACCGCACGGCGGCCTGCCTGCTCGCGGCGGCTTGCCCTGCTTGCGGGGGCTTGCCCTGTCCGTGGCAGCTTGCCTTCTCAAGGCGGTCTGCCCGCTCGAGGAGGCCCCAGGAACCGAACCCAGGGCCTCCTATGTGGTAAACCGGCGCCCTACCAATTGGGCTACAGCCGGCCCTGAAACCTGGACATTTTGATGTTTTAATGTGTTATCACTAGAATTTAGACTCTGAGGTGTCTGTTTTTTTAAGCTTGTATCCTTGAATGCCAGGTACTAACTAAAAAAAGGAAGGAAAAAAAGAAACCACCTTTCCAAGTCTTTGCAGATTGACCTGTACAAATGCTCTCTTTCAGAGCTTATCCATATTTTGGATTTAGAGAATAGGTCCAGACCAAAGTATAAGGACCTTCCTGTTCCTTTCTGTCCATGTGTCTTATCTTGAGCATGTGCATTTGGCCCTAAGAATTATGTTATTTACTTGAGTACAAATGTCTTCTCTTCTGTAGGTAACAGTTTCCTCAAGGTCCTGAACTCTATACTATAGGTCCCAAAGCCAGCAATCCCTTGCCCCCACCAGCCACTTCACTACCTTCTCACTGAGTTCTATTAGGAGAGTTTGATGAGCTGCCTTCTATATGTAGGGCAAGTTTTGGTGGGACAGTCACTTAGATCACCACCAGACAGATGAGGCCAGGCATACATACTCCCAGTAATGTGCAAGAGCATTACTCTTCTCCCTCCTAAACTGGGGACTAGGGATCCACACTGGGAGCATGGGCCAGCTCCATGCTGAGCCCATGAGGCATGGGGGAGGGGCCAGCCAGTGTGCCAGGAGATTCTATTGCTTTTATGTAGACTTTTTCTTTATTTGGTGCTCATCCTGTATCACAATCCTTTAATTCTTCCTGGAGCTTTGGGAATGATGTTTCTGCCAGTTCTTGCTGGTTGTTCTAAGCTTTTTTGAGGGAACATAGCCCTGAAGTGATCAATCTGCCATCTTGATCAGGATCACATCCTGTAAGTTTTGGTGTATTGGGTGTTTTCATTTGTCTCTAAATATATGCTAATTTCCCTTGTAATTTCTTCTTTAACCCATTGGTTGTTTAAGAGTGTACTAATTCCACATATTTGTAAATTTTCAAGTTTTCCATCTGTTACTGATTTCTAGCTTCATTGCATTGTGGTCAGAGAGGTTACTTTTTATGATTTCAATATTTGAAATTGTTTTAGATTTCTCTTGTGCCCTAACATATGGTCTGTCCTAGAGAATGATTGCTGTGCACTTGAAAAAAATGTGTATTATGCTGTTGTTGGGTCAAGTGTTCTATATATGCTAGTTAGACATAATTGGTTTATAGTGTTGAATTCCTCTGTTTCCTTGTTGATCTTCTGTTTAGATGGTCTATCCAGTATATAAAGTGGTGTATTGAAAGCTTCCACTGTTATTGTAGAACTGTTTATATCTCCCTTCATTTCTGTCAGTGTTTGCTTTATATATTTTGGCACTCTGCTGTTAGGTGCATGCATATATATTTATAATTGTTAAATATTGTTGAATTGACCCTTTAATCAATATATAATGTTCTTCTTTTTCTCTTATAATTGTTTTTGGCATAAAGTCTCTTTTGTCTGATATTAATAGAGCCAACCCTATTCTCTTTTGATTACTCTTTACATGAAATATGTTTTCCATCCTTTAACTTTCAATCTATTCATTTCTATGGATCCAAGATGTCTCTTGGAAACAGCATAAACATTGGGTCACGTTACCTTGTCTATTTGGCCAATCTCTGGCTTTTGATTGGAGAGTTCAATTCATTTACATTTAAGGAAATTATTCAGAAGGTAAGATTTACTTCTGCCATTTTGCTAATTGTTTTTTTTAAGTCTTATACCTTTTTGTCCCTCCTTTTGCCTTCTTTTTTGTTTAGATTAGGGGTTCTTAAACAGGGGTCCATGGACCCCCAAGGGGTCTGTGTAAAGATTTCAGCAGGTCCAAGAGCTTGAATTGAAAATTCAAAAAAGCATTATTCTTGTGGTGACTTGTAGGTACGGGTGTGATATAGTTATTAAATAATACACAGTATAGCATGGACTTAGTAAGGGGTCTGTGGTTTTCACCTGACTGGCAAAGGGGTCTGTGAAACGAAAAAGGTTAAGAGCCTCTGGCTCAGAGCTCTCTATAATGAGCCATTTTGAATGACTTATCCTTTCCTTTTGTGTAGATTTTTAAGATATTTTCCTTGTGGTTACATTTAGCATACTAAATCTGTTGCAATTTAGTTTGCATTGATTCCAACTTGACTTCAATAGTGTACAATGCTTAGTACCTATATCCCTTTCTTCCTCCCTTTAATGTCTTTGTTACAAATTGTATCTTTTTGCATTTTGTGCCCAGTATCAATCATTTATACTTGTTTTTTATGCATTTGAATTTTAAACCTTATAAGAAGTAAAAGACAGCATTACAAATGCAACATGAAATAATACTGGCATTTATATTTACCCATATTGTTCCTTATACCAGAGATCTTTATTTCTTCATTCAGCATTGAGATACTGTCTAGTGTCCTTTCCTTTCACTATGAAAGACTCCCTTTAGCATTTTCTGTAATGCAGGTAGTGAACTACCTCATTTTTTGTTTGTTGGGAAATGTCTTAATTTCTCCTTCGTTTTTGATGTTCAACTTTGCTGGGCATATTACTCCCATGTAAGAGGATTTTCTTGTTTATATACTTGTTTTTCCCAGTGCTTTAAATATGTTCTCTCACTACTTTCTGGCCTCCACAGTGTCTATTGAGAAATCAGATGTTTATCTTAGTAAGGATCCCTTACATGTGACACTTTACTTCTCTCTTGCTCTTTATAAGATTGTCTTTATCCTTGGCATTGGACAGTTTGATCATAATGTGTCTTGGTGATAATCTGCTTGAGTTTGTCCTGCTTGGTGCATTTGTTGAGCATCTTGGATTTGTATATTCATATCTTTCATCAAATTTGGGATGTTTTCTACCATTATTTCTTCAATTTATTTTTTCTAGCTCTTTTTATCCCCCTTCCTTTTGGAACTCCTATGATGTGTATATTAATATACTTGATGGTGTCCCAGAGGTTCTTCAGGTTATGTTCATTTTTTTATTAATTTTTTTCTGCTTCTCAATCTGGACAATTAAAATTCTTTTGCCTTCAAGTTTGCTATCACTTTCACTCCTCCAATATGTGCTTGAACCTTCTATTGGATTTTTAAATCCAAAGATTGTACCTTTGAGTTCCAGAATTTCCATTTGGTTCTTCTTTATAATTTTTATCTTATTATTGAAATTCTCATTTTGTTTATATATTGTTTTCCTGATTTCTTTTAGTTCTTTGAACATGTTTTCCTGTAGTTCATTGATCCTATTTTTGAGAGTTTTATTGATATTTTTGTTTAGGAATTCCAGAGATTGTGCTTCCTCCAGAAGAATTTCCATTGAATTCTTGTATTCCTGTGACTTGGCCATACTTTCCTATCTTCTTGGATGTTTTATAATTTTTTTGGTTGAGATTTAGACATTCTGAGTATTATGTTTTGATCACTTTGGAAATCTAGTTCTCCCAGTCTTCAGTTTTCACATTAAGAATAAAAAAGAATAAAAGAAAGAAAGGAAGGGAGGAGGGAAGGGAGGGAGGGAGAAAGAAAGGAAGAGAGAAACAGGAAGGAAGAGAGAAATAGGAAGGAAAGTGGGGGGGGGCGGGAAGAAAGACAAGTACTAATAAACAGTTAAAACACCCACCAAAAAAAAGAGGGGGGGGATGTGGAGACTGCCCTTTCGAGTCCCTTGTTATGTGCTGGTGGACAGTCAGAGGCTGCTGCTTTTGAGGCTGAAGCCTAGGCCAGTGTCCCTGTTTGTCCCTCAGGTATCTGCCATGTCCAAAAAATAAAAATCTGAGAAAGAAAGAAAAAAAACAACAAACAACAACAACAACAACAAAAAATAGGTCCTGATATAAGGCCAGAATATGGTGCTTTTGAGAGAAGCCAAGTCTAACATCTATGCTGGTCCATCAGGAATCCTCCAGACCGCACAACAAAAGACAAAAAGAAGAAACCCAACCATTGATAAAGTGCACTGGGTCTTTACATCCTGATAGATGCTGGTGGGAGGCCAGAAGCTGTTGCTCTGGAGAGGGTCAAAACTAGGGCCAGAGTCTATGCTACCCCCTCAGGGATCTGCCAGACCTGGAAACACGCATACACAGAAGAAAAACAAAACAAATGAACAAAAAAGAGCCAAAAAAAAAGGTGCACTAGTTCATTTCTTCCAGATGTCTGGTGATGGGAGGCTGGACGCACTGCTGCCCAGTGCTAGTCCCTCAGGCAACCCACAAACTCACTTAGACCCTCAACCCCAACTTTTAGAGTAGCAGGTTTCCTCTGCCAGCCCTGGCTGCAGCCAGCTGCTCCTGTAATCTGGGTACTTTGCCACAGCTGCAGCCATTTCCACGGCCCCTGCTACATGGTTGAACAATAGGGGCTGGTCACTGGTTCATACTTTAACTTAGGAAAGCAGAGCTCTTAGCAGCCTCTTGCTTATTACTCTGGAGCTCTTGTAGTTCTATCTATTTTGGTTTTAGGGTTACCACCTACTTAATTCCAGACCTTTCATATTTCATTTTTCTAGTGGAGGGAGCATTTTGTACAACTTTCTACTCTACCATTGTGGGGCTGTGCCATTTTCTGTTGTTGGTGGGCATTTATATTGTTTCCAACTTTTGGTTATTACAAATAATGCTGCCATAAAACAATTTTGTACATGTCTCTTGTGTGCATCTTCATGTGTTTCAGTTGGATGTATATATAGAAGTGGTAGTGCTTGGTATATTCAAAGATTATGTATGTGTTACTTTAGATATGTTAGACAGTTTTCCAAAGTATATTTACCAATTTAAATTCACATCAGTAATGTATGCAGGTTCAGGTTGTTTCACAGCCTCAGAGGTACTTGTTTAAGTTTTTAGTGTTAGCCATTTTTGTTGCTTTGAGTGGCATCCATTGTTTTAAAGTGCATTTCTCTAGCTACTAATGATATTTAGGTCCTTTTCATATTTTTACTGACCATATGGATATTCTATTTGGTGAAGTGTATCTGTTTAAAATATTTTGCCCATTTGGGAGGGAAGTCATTTGACTTTATCATGGTAATTGTAGGATGTGTTAGATTCTAGCCCTTTTTAATTATATGTGTTGCAAATATCTTCTCCCACTCTGTGGCTTAACTTTTCACTCAGTGGTATTTTTGGATGAACAGAAGTTTTTAATTTTAATGTAGTCAAATTTACCTATCTTTTTCTTTTTGATTTGTCCTTTCTGGGTTCAATTGAAGAAGTCTTTTTTCTATCCCCAAAATTATCTATTTATTTCTCCTATATTATCTTGCAGGTACTATATTTTTCTGCTTCTCCATTTCTTCTTGGAATTGGTTTTTGTGATTCTTTTGTGGTAGTAGGCAGAGTTTCATGTTTTCATAGATGGATATCCAACTGATTTAGCACCATTCATTTTAATAGCTAAAATTTTTTCTCCTCCAAGAACCATTTTTTCCCCCTCTTGATGGAGATACTGCCTTTATAGGAAATGCTGCAGTAGAGCAAATCCTCCCATCTTGTTCATTTTATAAATGAGTGTTATGATTATTCTTTGTGTTGTGACTTTTCTTTTGAAATTGAGAAACCACTTCAGGGATTTCTGCAAACAAAAACAAAATAAAACAAAAAACTGTTTGCATTTTTATTGGGATTGCATTAATTCTATAGATCAGTTTGGATAGTTGATATTTTTACATTATTGAGTTTCCTAATCCAAAAACATAATATATCTTCAAGAACTGATTGGATGAGATGCCTCTCATTGCTGAAGGCAGTCTCCTCAGTTGATTGTAGATGTAATCAGCCATAAATGCAGTCAACTCACTGATGATTTAAGTCCACAAAATGTCCTCACAGTACAGTTAGGCCAGTGCTTGCTCCACCGAACAACTGGGCAGCATTACCTGGCCAATATGACACGTGAGCCTAACCATCACAGCCCACCCCTTGTCATCTTGGTAGCCATAACACATCACCTTGAACCATACTTACTCTCTAAATAAAAACAATATCAGACATATTTTATCACCTAACAATACTCAACTGTCTGCGTACAACCAGAAACACACTGAATTCCTCCAGAATAGGGTGCAAGTCCTTGGCTAATTACTCTTAAACTTGACATCCTGTAACTTAAATACTATGACATGAAACTTTTACAACTTATGTCATATGATAAAGGGGAAAAAGCAAAGTTATTTGTTTTATCTACATACAGACATACTCATAACAAAACAAGGAAGAAATATTCATGACCATTACAGTCCTCATTTCTGTAACTGCTCACATGGTCATAGTTTGTATTTATCACTACCTTCTTCAATCCTTTTGTTGTTTTTATCCACTGTGGCTGTTTTATTCCAAGGCTTAGCAGCAGCAGGTTTCCAGGAAAAGTCTTAAATTCTTTCACTTCTCTCTTCCTTCTCTGGTCTATTTAGCTGGCAATAGTGAGGATAAATAGAACCCTTCTCTTTGTTTTCCTGTCTTCCATCAGTTTCTTTTGTTCATTTTCAGGTCCCTCCTGTCCATACCTTTAGCCAGAAAGTCAGCCTTCACTCATAGCATTTCCATTCCTCCTTCCTGTCTACATATTTCTGTATGTTTCTCCAATACTCTGTGCATATATCCCTGTTACAGCATGTATCACATTGATATGGAGCTTTATAAAGTTGTGCTCTCTGTAAATAAACTGAATACTTTTGGGAAATGTGGACCATATCTTTATCATTTTTGCATGTCTAATACATAACACAGTGCTTGGCAGTGGTGGTTGTGTGAATGGGTGAATAGATGAATTAAGTGGGCCTGAAGAGAGCTAGCCATATGACTCTATTATGTATATTTTCTCCTCATTTTGACTAAGTTTCATAATCTCTAGGTGTCTTTGTCACTTAAACTTTAATAATCTGAAGCATTGTGCTGGTGGACTCAAGCTTTCAAACAGTACAAAATAAAATTTCCTCATGTAGACTAAACATTGCTCCCCATCTGGGTTGAGGTTTTTTTGTTTTGTTTTGTTTTGTTTTGTTTTTTGTTTGATGCAAATAGGTTCAAAAACAAGCGAACATGACTAATTTGTAACCTTAAGATTGAAGGTCTTTTGATACATTAGAGTTGTAAAATCTGGTTGTTGTTTTTTTTTTAAATTTTCTATTTTGAATTAAAAGCAGTTAATTATATACTGGTAAAGTGGACTAGCTTGAAAAAGGAAAAAATAGTTCTTTTAACATAAAAAGGGGACGTGTAATGGCTCAATTCTTGATTATTATTGCACTTCTTAGTAACTCTTCAAATTGTTTTTAAGACTTTCTCTTTTTTTATATATATATATTTCTTCTTCTTTATAGGACCTCTTTGTCATTAGACATGAGTTGGCCATTATGAGATTAGCTGCCTTTATGGGTATTACTATGTTAGTTGGGATAACTGGACTCTTTTATACTCAACTAATTGGCATCATCACAGTAAGTATATTTTTCAATGTAAAGTAATGTATTTAGGAACATATTTCCTAATTATGAACTTAATTCTAAAAAGTTACAGAAAAATCAGAAGTCAAAGGAGAACATTGCCCATAATCAATTATGTATTCCCATTTCCATGTGCCTATGTAATTTTAAAGTACTTATAATCACTGTACAGAGTGTATATACGTGCAATATTGTATCCTCCTTTTAAAAATTAACCTAAAGTATTTTTAAATAGCTACAGATTTCATATTGATAGCTTTTAATAGTTGCATATACTCTGTGTGATGAAGAATAGTTGCATATACCCTATGTAGTGAATATACCATATATTAACCATTTTTCAGTTGATCAGCATCTAGTGTGCAATAATTTTTTATATATATTACAGATAACTCTACTTTCAACATCTTCTTTGACTCTTGAAATATTTAGGGTAAATGCCCAAAGTTGGAGTTGGTGGAAGAAACATAGTAATTGAGACATTTTTTTACTTGTATTTATTGATGTGAAAACTAACTCAAGAAATGATTGCCATTGTTTATCTAGTATGTCTAAAACACTGACAGCTCCTCATTTTTATAATCTTTGATATGGAAAAGACTTGAAATTATCTCAAATCTATCTTTTACATACTTTACACAGAATTGTACTTATAAATAGTATTTACTTATTTATATCTCTTTTTTGCTATTATCTATATAGGACTAAGTAATTCTTTCCTCATCACCTATATGGGAAATTGCATCAAATACATGGAAATTTAATATTAGATACTAGTACTCTCAGAGGTGCATCCATTTCATAAGGCACATGGATCAGTTTGAGACTTCAGGCACCGCAGTATTGAGAAATCCAATTGGAATATACATTGTAGTAACAGTCTTTATTCCTAATTAGCTAAATGGGGCACCTTTATCATAAAAGAAGATTTTTTAAAATGGGAGAAATCATATTGAGTAAGGATTTAATAGTTTGATAATACAGTGCATTGTAGAAGATGTAAGACAAATAGACTTTCTCATATGCTATTAGTGGGGATGTAAATTGTGTAACCTTTTTGGAGGGCAATGCGCCTGTGTCTTTCAAACTGGAAAGTGTACAGCCGTTTTGACCAACCTTTACAAGTTGATCCAGCCTGTTTATTTGCAAGTTTGTAATTCTGTATTACAGCATTTGTATTGTGTATGAAAACCTAAATGTTTATCAGAATATATTTAGTGAAAAAATATGTAGTAAGAAAAGGAAAAAAAAATGTATTAAAACTTGCTATAAAGCAGTTGTAATCAAGAAAGTATACTACTGACATAAGGAAAGACATATGGATAAATGGAATAGAATTGAGAGTTCCAGATTAAACCCATATATCCATGTCAATTAATTTTCAACAAGAGTACCAAGACCATTCAGTAGGGAAAGATTAGTCTCTTCAATCAATGCTGTTGGGACAACCAGATATTCATATATATATGTATAAATGAAGTTGGACCCCTCCTTCACACCATATACAAAAATTAACCCAAAATGGATCATAGAACCTAAAAGGAAAATCTAAAACTATAAAACTTTAGGAAAAAACATAGAAGCAAATCTACATGACCCTGGTTTCTTAGATGTGACATCAAAAGCAAAAGCAGCCAAAAATGTAAAAAAGATAAATTGGACTTCATCAAAATTATAAACTTTGTGTTTTAAAAGACACTCTCAAGTAAGTAAAAAGACAACCCAAAGAATGGGAAAAGATATTTGCAGATCATATATCTGATAAGAGAATTGTATCTAGAATATATAAAGAACTCTTACAATTCAATAATAAAAAGATAATTTAACCCAATTAAAATGTGGGCAAAGGATCTGAAAAGACATTTCTCCAAAGAGGATATACAAATGGCCAGTAAGTACATAAAAAGATACTGAATATCACTAATCACCAGGGAAATGCAAATCAAAACCATAATGAGATACCTCTTCATACACACTAGTCAGGCTAAAATCACAAAGATAGATAATAACAATGGTTGATGAGGTTATAGGGGAATTGGAACCTTCAGACACCACTGGTGGGAATGTGAAATAGTACAACCATTTTGGAAAACATTCTGGCAGTTCTTCAAAAAGTCAAACAGCAATTCTGCTCCTAGGTATATTCCCAAGAAAAATAAAAATATAATGTCCACACAAAAACTTGTACCTGAATTTTCATAGCAGTTCATATTATTCCTAAGAGCCAAACAGTAGAAATAAACAAAATGTCCATCAGCTGGCAAGTGGATAAACGAAGTGTCTATCAACTTTACTACCCATACAATGGAATATTATTTGGCCATAAAATGGAATGAAGTACTGTTACATCCTACAACATGGATGAATATTGAAAACATTGTTCTAGGTGAAAGAAACCAGTCACAAAAGAACAAATATTGTATGATTCCATTTTTTAAAATGAAATGTTCAGAATTCACAAATCTGTAGAGACAGAAAGTAGATTAGTGCTTACCCAGGAATAGAGGATGGGATCCTTGTGGGGTGAATATGTAAAGAGTAGGGATTTCTTTTGGGGGTGATGGAAATATTCAAAAATTGATTGTGTGATGGTTACACAACTCTGTGAATGCACTAAAAACCATTGCCTTTATACTTTAAATGGATAAATTGCATGGTATGTGAGTTATATTTCAATGGAGCTGTTAAATAAAAGGAACATCTGCCATATAGTAAGCCCTTAACAAATGCTAACTTGATTTTATTCATTTGTTCACATTCATTCATTTGTTCATTTTGTATATATATTTGTTGATATTCTTTGTCTACTTTCAGTTAAGGTGTTCTTTTCTCCTGTTGATTAACAAGAAATGTTAACAAAAATGTTAACTCTCAAAAAAATGTGCATGAGGTGTCTATCTCTATATTTTTATCCATCCATCCATCCATCCATCCACAAAGACTATTTCTGTCTAATTCAAAGGCACATTACATACTAGTAATGGTACTGACCTCTGAAAAGAACTGCAAGAATCCACTCAGGAGTAGGAGGAGAACATTTTATTCTGTAACCTTTGTTTGGCTGTTTTACAAGGTACTCATATATCACCTCCCTACATTTTATAGGAATAATTTTAAACATATAGAAAATTTTAAAAACTATTACACTTAAAACCCTTTTACTAAGCAAAGTTAACATTTTTGAATACTTGGTTTATTTCAGATTATCCATTTATCCATCCATTATGTTTTTGATACATATCAAAGTAAATTAAAAGCAGCAGTACATTTCCAGCCAATAGTTCACAATGCATATCATTAACTACTAGGCTTCAATACTCAATTAGAGCTTTTTTTCTTCCTTTGAAATAAAATTTACAATCAATGAAAGGCAGAAATGTAAGTGTACTATTTTATAAGCTCTGACACCTGTGTAGGGATGTGTAACCTCAACCCCTTTCATGATACAGCATATTATCATTACCCCAGGAAGTTACTGCATGCTTCTTCATAGTAAATCTGTACACTCCCCAATGGCAACCATTGATCTCAATTTTTTCCTGTACAGATTAGTATTCATTGTTCTGGAATTTTATATGTACTTGTTTATATAAGCCTTCTTCCATTCAGTGTAATGTTTTTTAATTCATTTAAGCTGTTGTACATGTAGTTTATTCCTTTTAATTATTGAGTATATTCCTCTGTATGACTATAGTACAATTTGCTTATCCTTTCTCCTATTGATGGACACCCGGGCTGGTTCCAGATTTTGGCAATTATGAATAAAATTACCATGAATATTTTTGTTTGAGTTTTTTTGTGGACATGTTTTCATTGGGTAAATACCTAGTATTGGAATCGCTGGGTATCATAAGGTAAATTTAGCATTAGTTTTATAAGAAACTGCCAGACTTTTTCTCAAAGTAATTGTACCATTTTACATTCCCACCAACAATGTATGAGAATTCTGGTTCCTCCACATCCTCATCATCATTTGATACTGTCTGCCTTTTGAATTGTAGCTATTTGGGTGGACTTCAGAAGTATCCCATTGTTGTTTTGGTTTGCAGTTTCCTGATGACTAATGATGTTGAACACTTCTCTTATTGGCCATTCATGTCTGTTTAAATATAGATTTATTATATTCAGTTTGAAATATTTCCTTATGTCCCTGTGATTTCTCTAGTAATGATGATGATAAATAACATGGTATTAATAATAATAATGCCAAGGATGAAAGTAAGTATTCTTTAGAAATGGCTTCTTTACTTTTGTGCTAACTCATATTATAGTCTACCTGTCATGCCAGAGTTCCCAGATAAAGCTTACATCTTTTGGATTTCCACTTTTTAATTTACCAAAACTATTGGTATATATTTGTATTGTCTGTAATAGTATTTCTGAGTTTTCTCCAGACTCTTATAATTGATGACTGGAAATGGACATTTGGGAGACTCATTGCTAAGTGTACTAGTTACTTATGAGGGATGGCAGGGATTATAGCTGAGTGTAACAATTTCCTTCCCACTTAGCTTTGGAGGGTAGGATCTGAGAGCAAAGGCTTCAAGATCTTTTAAGACTCTCTGCTGTAACATTTTAGCATTCTTTTCTGAGTTGGATGTAAGTAGGTTATCTATCCAGCTTGTCATATTTATGGGTTTTTAAAGAATGTGTAATGTCAGAGTCAGTTCTGACTCTGTCCCATTTTATCAACGTGTTAATATTAATCCTCAAAGTCTGTGATTTTCTTTTTTGCTGTAATACTGTACAATATTTCATTGTATTAAGATAGGGAGAATAAGTTCTGACGTGGTATTTCTGAACCTGAGTTGAAATTTGTTGTGTATTCAATGTTTAATTTAAATCTAATGAATTACTAGCACTTAAAAATAGTTTTTAATATTTTAATTAAAGCTGACAATATAGATTATGCTTACTTTCTTTATAAAATACTTTTGCTCTTTCATTGTATGAAAACATTAAGATTACCTATAGGAAATTTCACACAGGGCCATGTTTTTGTCATAATCTGTATCCATGAGTCTCTCTTTACAGTGTGGAAAGAAGTGATACATCTGTCAGTTAGTATGAGAAAGAAGAGGAAGGGGAGAAGAAATGACAGTAAATTTAACCTTTCCACTAATGTCTTCCTCTCAACACTGCCCTTATACCTCAAAGATCCAAGAGGCATTTCAGGGAAACATTGGTCAGGGTATCATTTCATGACCTGACTTGAGTATAGTATAGGCCCATTAGATAACAAGCAAACAAATGCTGTCCCTTTTTAAGTTTAGCTAGAGGTTTCAGGGAAGCTGTTTCAATTTTCAGGAAAATTGTTTTTCATTATGCTTTTGACTTAGAATAAAGAAATCATTTCTTTAGTTTATAAGAGGGAAAAACCCATCTTCCTATTAATAGTAGAAGGTAACAGGATAATCATAGTAATGAGAATCTGATGTCATTTTAGATCTAGCAAGAATAGATTATCTGTAACCAGATAAAATAATGAGAAATTAGTTAAACTTAAAACTAGTGAATTTCAAATCTCATTTCCAAGGTTAAGACAGTCTCAGCACAACCAGATGTTTCTGTTCAACAGACTAACCTGAAGCGCAATTATTAAGGATTAAAAAAAAAATTATTTTGGATGTAATATTAAACAAGGTAAATATGTTTGTGCATTTTTGCCAAAGTTAATATTGAAGTTAAAATGTTATTTTCAAAGCAATCTGCTTTGAGGCAGTACTTTTTATTTAGGGAAGCAGGTTATTCTGATTTTTCCTTTCTTTGTCTGTTTAGCCAGTGTTTTTTTGCTCTTTCTGAATGAAATGGATAGTGCTGTTAATAATGTAATTGGTGGTGTCAGTATTTCTTATTGAGCAGTAGACAAGAATAATGTCCATTCTGATGAGCACCAACACTAATAGTGCCTGGTGATTGTATTGGTCATGTTTTCAGTCACTGGGCTCAGAGAGAGTTAATCAAGAGGCTCTGTAACAGCTGGCGTGGCGAGTTCTGGTGAGGTTCTGACAGGGAGCTATTGTACACCATGACACTGTTCTGACAGTTTATCTAAATTTTGTATACAAGCATTTTTGTTTTCTGGGCACCGTGGAGTTTATGTAATAGCTTAAGCTTTTGATAGTGTCTCTGGAGCTTAGTGCTTTTCTCAGTTGTGGTGAAGTTGGGGGTAGGGTGGGGAAAATATATTTAGTTGCAGTTTTAAATTGTAAAAGAAAAAGTTGGTAGTTGTTGCATTTGGTCTCACAAGTACTATTTTTGGACTCTATTTGAATTACTAAAGAAAACTTGAAACAAAACTATTCAAATTTAAAGGGAAAATATAATTTTTGCCCCTGAATCCAAGCCAGTGTTTAACTTGCAGCATTAATGTTTACATAAATAAATACAGAAAGAATCACAAATGCAGGGGTGACTTAATCTTGACATGTTTATTTTATGCAACGAAAAGTATCTTGTGTTCAAAATGTTAAGTCTTAAGTGACATTTTCATTAGTCAATTAGTGGATTTACCTGCCTTTTATACCCAGAAATGTAGTCTAGAGATTATTAATCCTTATATTTAAACTTTGCCAAGCATCCCACTGAATCAGTGTGGTAAATTAGCAAGCATTCAGCACAGTCTGTTTACAAATTATGTTTGGCCTATTCAACTGCAAATCAACATTGCAAATATAGAAATCATTGCTAATTATGCTGAACTCAGTTCACCTGTACTTCTATAAAGGGAGCACTGTACAACATTTTCTTTTCCTTTCTGGTTTATATTTTTGTTAAGAGGAAAAATATATTTCTAATGCAATATTTCCAAATTTTATGTCAAAAAATTTAACTATAATATTTCATTAAATTTTGAACATAATAGAAAAGTTTATAAAAACTAGGTCTCCTCAAAGAATTAGTTTAAATACATATTAAATTGCATTGCATAGTAATATAATATATTATTTTTAAAAATGCTTTTCTACTATCAAAATTATGATGTGTAGAATTAGATTGCTCTTTCATATAAACATGTTCCTATTTAAAAATGTATTTATATTGCATCATCTCTATTTGCTCAGTGTGATAAGCTCCTTGGAAGTATTTCTGATAAAATTAAAAATAAATGTTTAAAAATCTATATCTATAAACTTTTTTCAGTAAGACAGAGCATTTTAACTTTCTTAAAGCATTATTAATTGCTTGAATGATTAATAGATGCTTTGTGGGGGATGGAGTCAAGGAAACTAAAGTTATATGAGTTTGCCTTTTAGATATAATTTTCCCTAGATGTTCATCTTATCTCATGGTCTGAATCCACATGAATATTTAATCTGACTTTAAAACATCGTGGGATTTTTTACAAACAATGATTCTTATGTTTATAAGTAACTTGTAGATTTTTTTCTGCCATGATTCATATGCTTCTCTCTGTAGGATTCCATTGATATATTAGTTATTCACCAAATCCTAGCCAGAGGAGCACATTAGCCCATCTAACTTCTACATATAACCAAAAATCTTATCAGAAGTATAAGTTTAATGTAAAACATGAATTTGAATCTTGAGTGCAAACAATTTTTCAGCTATTTCAGATATTCTAGACTAAGGCTTAATTTATATTACTTTAATTTATACTCTCACATCCTCTGTGTAGTCCTGTATAATGATTTATTGTTTACTTGACTACTTCCACCACACTGTAAGCTCTTTGATGTGTAGGACTGTGCCTTAATGCGTACTTAGTTTTGATGAGTGGATAAATTAGTACATGATTCATGGTTTATGTACCCAGGGTTTGTTTTTTCAACTGGTATATAAATTTCTTGTGGCCAGAGATAGGATTTTATATGTATAGTCTCCCATAATGCCTGTCACTTTATATTTCATTATAAAAACCACATTTTTGTGTGTTTAAACATAATTTTGGAAAGTCACGTTCCAATATAGTTGAGATGTTATATCTCCAAACCCTCTCAGAAAGGATTTTGTAGGTAATGTTAACAACTGCAACTACTACTATTTACTGAGGAATTATATGGCCTTTAACATGTGTCAGCTCATTTAATCCACACAACCATCTAAGAGGTAAGTATTTTTATTAGAATTAAGAGGTGTAGAGATTTAAAACCTTCCCTAAGGTTAAAGGCCAGAAAGTGGCTTGATGAAAGAAAGTATGAGAATCGTTTTGGAAAGAGATTTGCATTGGCTGCATATGTTAGATCTGTTGCTCTCCTCTTTAGTTCCATGACTGATTAAAGATTTATGTGAACTTCGTTGGAGATGGGAGCTTAAAGAACCATTTATTTCAAATGAGGACTATATTAAGGTCATCAGGAATTTTTCTCTCTATCTCTGCAAATAAATAAATAAATAATAATTTAAAAAGAAGGAATCATGCTGTTACTGTCCATGTTCAGTTAGTTTTGTTCTGCAATCATAAATGGAGTATATACTTGGTATAACATATGGGTGCTATGGAAGATGCAAAGTTTACTGAGATCTTTTGTTCCCTTTAGAAGTTAAGCAGGAGCTTTTAATATGTTGACCAGAGGTTCTAGGAAGTCAGCCAAAGTCTTTTTTAGAATTGGTAGAAATTAGTAATAGATAAAACAGTTATATAATCTCCAGTTGTGAAAAACTTTCCTGAATAGTGGATTTAATGCCAGGTTAAAGTCAATAGAGTCATTGAATTGGGTAGCTGTGTGCAGCAGGGTTAGAAACATCTGTAAGGATAAAGGGCACAGGCAGTTATGGAGATCAGATTGAACTATTTTCGAGGAGTCTAGCTGATAGAATATTCTTACTTTCATGAGGTCACCAGGTCTTCAGTTTGTCAGGCCTAAAACTCCTTGTTGAAAGTGTTTCCAGAGTTAATCAGAACCAGAGACACTGATTCTTTCTTACTTCCAGACTCAAAAGAGATAGTTACATAAACCAGATTGTTTATTCCTTTATGTAGGATTGTCAGGTATGCCAAAGGAATCTTTAGCAAATTGTCTCTCCTATACAACAGATATGTGGCAAAGTGTTGTTGGTGAGAATGAACTCAAAAGTAGTTGGATGAATTGTATCATCAAGCTTTCTATGCCAAGAGGACTGGATTTTCAGGTCTATTAACCAGGAAATTTCTGGTGATAAACTCTTTCTCTTAAAAAAAAAAAAAAGATTCTCTTAATTCTCACCCCCTACCCCTATTTTTCTAATACTTGGCCAATAAATACCTCCTCCTCTCTTTCTGCTGAGAACTTTTTTTTCCCCCCATTCTGAATATAATCTTATTTGGTAGGATACAGCTTTCTTTTATAACTAAACATATTTTCTGAGACTGAACCTGAGAGGTCACTTCTTAGGGTAAGATCAGCTATCAGGAGAAGATAAAGTATTGGTTGGTAAAATAGATAAGGCATATATTTCTGTAAGTCTTACCTTTTCTAGTTGAATCTAAAAAAAAAAATGCCCAGATTTTTAAATAGAAAAACATTCTTATATATCTCTCAGTTATCCAGACAGATCGAAGTCTTAGATATTTTGATCATTAGACCGTAATCAAGGCATAAGTATTTTCCTGGAATTGAAATATCCTTATCATAGACAACATATAGTAAAACCTTGTTCCTTATCAGTCCTTAACAAAAGTATTTTTTCTACATCAGGGGTTCTTAACCTTTTTTGTTCCACAGACCCCTTTGCCAGTCAAGTGAAAACCACAGACCCCTTCCTAAGTCACACTATACTGTGTATTATTTAATAAATATATCACACCCAAACCAACACGTCACCATAAGAATAATGTTTTTTGAATTTCAAATCAAGCTCATAGACCCTTTGTTAAGAACCCCTGCTTAGATGTGTTTTACATATAACAAAGAATTTATGGCTTAATTGTAAACTCTTGAGGATAGCAATTATCTTATTGATCCTTCTCTGCTGGGCACTAATGGTATTGAGTGTTTTATATTGAAGGAAATTATCTGCGGCAAAATCTATTTTAATTATTTATACTGTATTTTTTTCTAAAACATCCCATCTTTTTCTGCCTTATAAAACAAAACCAAAAGTATATTAAATCTAATTTAGTGCTTGGGAATAACTTGTGGTTTTCAGTGTTCCTGCCTGTAATAACTTCTCACCCTCTCTTCTAATGTGCTTTTTCTATTCTGCATGTGAATGTGACAGTGTGATAACTTGTGTTTCTCTTAAGTATGTTGTATAAATTTCAGTACAAAAACTTTGTGATATTTTTGGCTGCTCCAATACAAATGATACATTTTTCTTATATCATAACAGTATTCTGGATAGCTGAGTTTGGGAGCACTTGCCATTTCTATAGAAACAGCCTTTTCTGGTTAGCCTTGCAAATCCTGTTCACAAAGTAATGGTAAACATCATAACCTTTGAAAGAATGCCCATTTGCTTATTATGATTTAATACGTAGTATTCTAGTTATTTCCTGAAATGGGTTCTAGAAAGATGTCAAAAGCATTTGAAAATAAAATCTTTTTCTGCATGAAATCTAAATCTAAAGTCTTTATTAGAATATTTAAAATTGATTCTTTTAATACCACAAATAAATTTCTCAGGGCTAAACTCAAGGTACAAATTTCTGCATAGTAAAAATATTCCATAATGTTAACTGGTTGCAAAAGTGTGACCTTGCATTTGACTTTCTAGTCCTGAAATAGTTTCCAGTTTTTAAGTGTAATTCACAGCTGCAATTTCAGGTCATTCGTACACCTTTCCGAATAGCACTTCTATGCCATTTCCCCCTGCTATTCCTTTACATAAGGTGTCTTAATTGCTTTTGACCAACCTGTCACCCACCAGACTGTAAGAAACTATTAAATTTGTTTCATTCACTTCCTTTAGCAGATATGAAAATTGAGACCCAGGCTTTTCCTAAGCCCCTAATCAGTATTCTTATGTACTTGCAGACTGTTTTTACAAAGTAAAACAGTATTTTGAGGAATTATGCAACAGAACAGAGAAAGGTTGATGATAAATAGAATTGTGATTGGATACCATGAATTTCAAAGGATGATAGGAAAACTAATGAATATAGAATATGTAGCTAATCTACAACTCTTCATAAATCCCTGGAAGATCTGGAAATGAAATTATGTTGTTGGTCACCAGTCATCTAAAAATTAGATTTAGCGGAGTGGATGTGGCTCAAGCAGTTGAGCACCTGCCTCCCACATGAGAGGTCCTGTGTTCAGTTCCCAGTGCCTCCTAAAGAAAACAAGCAACAAACAATGAGCAAAACAATGAGCAAAAAGACAAGGGAGGGGCCCGGCTAGATAGCTCAGTGGATAAAGAGCTCGCTGGGAAACCACATGGGAGGCCCTGGGCCCGGTTCGGTTCCCGGGGACCTCTCCTGGCGGGCAGACCGCCTTGAGAATGGCAAGCCGCCATGGGCGGGCCGGAGCCGCCGTGGGCAGGGCAAAAAGCTGCCACGGACAGGCAAAAGCCGCCACGGGCAGGG
>PVKH010006117.1:0-21362 GCA_004027955.1 Chaetophractus vellerosus
TGCCTACGTTAATGCAATGGCGGGAAATGAGTTTCTTTCCTCAACTCTTCCGGTCAGTTCTCAGGAATCAAACGATGAGCAATGACAAACCAGCAGAGTCCCTGGCTCCACCAGGAGCTCAGCAAGAAATGGCTCCAGGGCCCTTTCTGGGCCACCCACCCCAACCAGGCCATCTTCATCCCCAATAGTGGGACACAATGAGACCCAAAACAGTCTTATCAGTTAGGGAAACATATGACTGGGTTTCTGTCCTGCTCTTCATATCCCAACCTCCCGTGAAGTCACCAGCCAATAAAAACCGCTCCTCCAAAGAAGCTGCACAGAATATCCCCAATTCACCCTCCAGTGACCTGGCTGACCAAAAATGCAAGCCCTTCTCAAATTACAGCACCGCGGACCTGGACGCCAAGGCACACAGCAGCTGAATTGCTTGGGTCCAACGTGCCAACTCTGAGATGGCTGCCCCTCCTCAGAAGGGAGCTGCCCTCTGACGAGAGACAGTCCTCTGCGAAGCAAAGCCAAGCTGGTTCCACGCTCCACAGAGAAGCCGGCCTCCGGCCCGCGGCCAGGCCTGAGAAGGAAGCCTGCAGAGAGGGCTGAGCGCATTTAACATCTGTAGGAAGTGACCTCAGTCTTCTCTCGGCTCCCCTTCAGCCAACCCCCACCCCATCCCCCAAAAGGAGTTTTAACACATTATTACCACTGAGGTCCTGAGGACGTGGTGACTCACCAGACTTACACATGGTTCCAATGAGCCCTTGACCATTACATGGTAGGGGAGCAGGAAAAACAAATGAAAGCAGTTGTAATTCGGCAGCACCGAGTTCAGACCTGCCAGACAAAAGGGATTGCAGGCAGGCTCCCAAATTTGTTCAGGCACCTGACATGCAAAAGCTATTTTTAATCGCTGGATTTCTTTCTGTCCCACCTCCCTTCCACCCTCCCCCACCTCAGCGAATGTTTCGAAGTCAGAGCAAACCCCAAATCAACTCCAGGTGTTCAGGGAAGCCCAGAAGAGGCTCTTCCGTTCTAGGATCTGAGCCAGAAAACAGAACTCCCCCCGTCCCTGGGTCCGGGAGCTAAATGTTCTTGTTCTTTCCTTAGAAGAATTCAAATCTCCCACCTTAAGCATTGGGCAAATGGCCTAAAAGAGGAAGCATTTGAATGAGTATGACCTCTTGGAATAACTTCTAAACGTATGTCTTCTCTAGCAGCCCAGCCAAGTAAAGATGCATGAGAGGGGCTTCAAAATTACCCCCGAGATGGAGCAAGTTTTCTTACTATAGGATGCTCTAACTGTGTCTCAGTGATGATTAACTGAAATGTGTGTGAAAATGCCAAAATCTAATACGTCGTAGTAGATGCTCAACCAATTGTCAATGACTCCAATCAAACTGAAAAGCACCTTGCAAAATGGAAAGAATGAACAGAAATATATATATATACACACATATATATTTCTTTCCCAATGATTAGAGAGACAGCAAAGAGAAGGAATTTGGCCATTTCCCCAGGTACAACTAAGCAAGTGAGAAAATGGGAGAACTGAATGCAAAAATCAGAATCCAAGATGCAGATGGAAACTGACATCCCCTGAAGTTGGTTCTTTGCTTTCACAGAACAAATAAGCTAATTACTTACCGATTCCATCTGCTAAAGGGGAAATGTTTTCCTTTGTGGAATAATCATCTAAAATATGTTTTGCCATGACAACATCTCACAGCTACATGAATCCAATGGATCTAAGATGGCTTCTGGCTTTAAAAACTTCCTAAGAGTGCTATCCTAGAGTCAATGTGGCACAAAACGAAAATGTAATTCTGTGCTCAAAGCTATTTTCTGTATGCTTGGAATTTGCCAGAACCCAAACTGCATTTTACCCTAGTCATTTGTGTGCTCTTAAATTAATGACTATGTCACATTTTAAAAGAATGCTTTGAGATTAGGATTTTGGCAAAGAAGGGCCACCTCAATGGTATACTTTAAAGAATAATTCAGAGTTCTCAAATGATCATTTTAAGCCTTTTACAAAGTGAGTCGCGTGTTTCAAATCATTTCCTGCATAGAGTGTTGCACTAGACTCCCACAACACGACATATTTTGCAAGTCCTTAAATGTCCCAGAACAGTGTGATTTCTTTGTCATGGAAAACACACAACCATGTTCTCCATATTATTTAGAAGAAAAGCATGAATCGGGTCCTTTCAACCCCAAGCCTTGGCAAACCGCCATACTGCATCCTACTGGTTCTTCCCACTCCTTACACTTCTAAGTGAGAACAAACTCTTGCCCTGCCTTTAGCAAAAATACTTATGACAGGGGCATAAGACCTTTGGTAGCAACATGACACAGGATAACCCCACTAGAGAAGAAACAGGACAACATTTGACATCCTCCATCTTGCTATTATCCCAGTGTCCATGACCTCTGGTTTACAGATCAGTCTTTGAGAGCTCCAACCTCCCAGATCCTGGAGACAGTGGTTAATGGGGCTAACTATTTTATTTTAATGTCTTTTGCTTCCCACCTACCATTGTCATTACCAAAATCCCAACAGAATTTTACACTTTAGAGCGTGTTTTCTCACCTATTCTAATAACTATCTTGAACAAGACCAAGTTCAGTATTATCGCCAGCAAACGGGTGAGGAAACTGAGGTCAGTTAAATGATTTGGTCAAAATGATCAAGTCAGTAAAATGATATAACCAAGACTCACCCCAGATCTTCATACACTAAATTCAGATGGTTTCCCTACACCTGTTAGCAGACTTAAAAGCAGGGGAGGCACAAGAATATTTCTTTTCCTTTTCTCCAGCTTTGCCCTTATAGAAAACAAGTTCTTTCTGGAGAAGGTAAAGCCTCAATCCCTGAGCCACACTACAGACAGCACACAGCCCCAGCAGCCCCTTAGCCCGTCCTACCCCGAAGTGGCCTTGTCTCACTCTGGGCACGGGACCCACTGAGCACATGTTCAGGGGGCAAGACAGGCTGGGGGTGGCACTCCTGAAAATCACCGGGAAGAAGGCACTGGGCAAGGTGGAGGATGAGGAGTTTTCTCCATGGGCAAAGGAAAAATCTGGGCAAACAAACGGAGTGAAGCCCGTTTATTTAGGCTGGAAGAGGTAACGTTTTTCTGCACTTTTGAACTGTTTTCTCAAGGCCTGCCTCTCCCTCCCACGCAGGAAACAAACACAGAGGCAGGCCTCTTCCAGTCAGCTCTCAGTTGCTGAGCCCTAGCCTGGGAAGAGCAGAAGGAAGAGGTGGTGTCCGAGAGAGAGGAGAAAGGAGACTGGGGTGGGAGGGGGGGGGGTGCCCACCCAGGCAGCAGACAGGGAGGAAGGCGAGAACTAGGCAAGAAGAAAGAAGAAGAACTGCCAGCAAAGATGGAGAAGGAAGGGCGGCAGAGGAGGCAAAAGAGGGAAAGAGAGGAGAAAGCAGTGGAAGCAAAGGCTGGAAAATCTAAAACCAGGAAAAAGGACAAGAAGGCAGAGTGGAAATGGGCTGGAGAGAGCCAGGGACTTATTCCCAATTAATGATGTTCAGAAAGCAACATTGTTTCCATAAATTTTGAAAGGGAAATTTCTCTCCACTTTCTTATTTATTTAGACATTATATAAATACATTTTTAGACCAAAGAAGGACCGTTTTTCCAATGGGAAAAAAGCCTTGTTTGAGATGAAAGCCAGTCTTCAAAAACCTCTTGGAGGAAGCTGAAAGCCCACATGTCTTGGTGCAGCAGAAAGAAAAACAAAGTGGACATTCTTCCTGCGTTCTAAAGCTTTTTTATGCAGATGTGTTTTTCTTTTAATAAATAAATCTGGACAGAGAAGGAAAAAACATACTTGTACACATCCACACAGTGCAACTGTCTGTCTTCCACCCAGGGAAAGCACGTCCAGAAATGAGAATACGTGATTCCATTTTCCCAGTACAAGAGACAGATAGTCTGAACATGCCAACCCCAGGCACTGCAGTCATCCACCGACTACGTAACCTGTCCCAGCCATCCAGATTGGCAAAGGAATATTTGCTAATGAGTACTTATCAGTTAGGGCTGGGCCTGGGGCACAGCCCACCACCCTGCTCCAGAAAGACCCTCTTTTAGCACAACCCCTGACTTGAGGAATTTATTGCTCCCTACTTTTTGAGACACTCACTTTCCCTTAGAAGCTGCAAGGATTTTTAGAAAACGGCCCTTCTTACACATTCTCGCCATCAGCCCGGGGTCAGCTGGTTGCAGCCACAGTGTAAAGCTCATCTTTCTTCCTATGTCAGCTTGGCAAACGCTTCACCCCTCCCCTTTGTCATCACTTCTGTCTCGGTTTTAAAAATCCTTGGTTCCTCCGACCACTCACGATGGCCTGGTTTCTGGACATTCTCTGCCACCACCATCCCCCTCCCAGCCCAGGAGAACCCCAGTGTGCCAGGTTCCTCAATGGCATCAAGGGGCAGAGGCTGTACTTCTCAGAGTGAAATGGGAGCAATTAGATTATCATTGTCATTCACCTCTATTAAACTTCACCTTGTTGTGACCCTTTCTCCCAGGTGTAGAGATATTTTTTATATCATGAATCCACCCTCAACTTGTCCACTAACCCTCTCAACTTTGCGCCATCTGCAACTTACGATGTAGATGACATGACGCTAGAGATCATGCATTATGCAGACGCTGAGTTGAAGGTTTAGTCATCAAGACCCTTTGGGTACAGTTACTCAACCAGTTACAAATCCTCCTGACTCTACCATCCCTGGATCACTGGATCTACGTATCTTCGTCCTCACCACAGATATGCCATGGAAAGAGGCAGACGAAAGCTTCACTGGCATCAGAGTTTGAGGCTACAGAATTCAGTTGTTCTACCTGTTATGGGGCCACTTCTCCCTAAGCAGTAGACACTTGCAAAGTCAGTTGATGGAAATAGCCTAGGCTGGGATTCACATCTCTGCACAAGGAGAGACAGAGGGAGTGGGAAAGGGAGAAAAGAGGGGGAGAGAGCAACAAGCTACAGCCACAGCAATGCTTAAATGCTTTGCCTCCAGAAACAATGGGCAGTTAGAGAACAATGGCTACAGACAAAGTCTTGGTCTATTTTTATCTGCCACTGTGAGTCCCAGACAGGAGGAACTGGAAGTCTGCCCTGTATGCACAACTCCAACTGGACTCAAGCTGGGAGGAAGATGAGGTCACCAAGAATGCTGCCTGCTTAGGAACAGGCTTCTTTTTTAGCTCACATAGTTCCTTCTTAGCCTAAAGGATCTCTTTAGGCAAGTAAAGAAGTTCCCTTGCCTACTACTGAAACACAGCCAGGGCTGAAAAGGGCAGAAATGCAACTGCTGCTTGGCTTAGACCAAAGCAATTTAGGTCTCCCTTTATAGAGGTTCCAGGAAGGTGGGAAGGCCAAGGTTAAAGCCAAGCCCAGAGAGAGCGACCAAAGCTATGGTTCCTGAACCCACACTCCGTGATGTTTGTTAATGACACACAGTCAGGGGCACTCTAAAAGTGCTTTTCCATGGGGAATTGGAGCTACAGTAAAGAGCATCACAGATATGGGTCCTTCATGTCTCAATGACAGTCTCTGTGTGCCCCTTATTGCAGCCCCTGGGACAGCCATTTTCCGGAAATGCCATCTTGGCCTCGAACATGAATTGGGGGTGATCATTTTAGTCCTTCCTAACTGTGTTACTCATATTCTTCATCTTCTTAGAGACTTTCTAAAAAGGGCCAGCAGCGGTCAGATAAGCCTGTGATAGACACTAAACTGAAAATGAACAGGGCCTGGCCCGGGGAGGAGGGCATGGGGGGAAAGGCAGCCAGCCCATGCATTCATTCGTTCTGCAGCCCACCTTCCCAGCAGTCTTCCAGGGGGAGCCCCTCAGCATTCACAAGCAACCAATGGACAGAGTCAGCAACTGTGCCCCAGCGGGTCCAGTCCAACCTGAGAGCTTTAAGAATCCTATGTGCAAAGCTGGAGTCTCTGCAAGGCCAGAAATCCAGGGCTTCATCCAGCGATCCCCTGCGGGCATAACTTCAACTTTCCACTCACGCCTGCAAGTTCTGGTGGATGACTTCTCTCCTCCCTCCTTGGCAAACCAACCCTTAGGTAGGTGGAAAGGAACTTAAATAAGACCATTGTCCTCCCTTTCATTGGAATAGCTCAGAATGGTTCCCTGAGAATATCCCAGGGAGGGACCTAGAGGCAGGCACTTAAATGTTTTATAACTGAAAAACCTGAGCACAGTGCCAGGCTAACGCTGGACATTGCTGGGCCGATACAAACAATGAATGGTTAAAAGGGATGGATTGATGTTCTTACACACACACTCTCTTTTCGTTGGCTTCAAAACTGCCTGAGGCAAGATGCCCGGCGTTCAGACCGTCTGTACAGTGGTCTAATAAACTTGAACTACCAGAGGTAGCATAAACAAAGCCACCGAGCAAACATTCCCAAGTTAGCAGAAACTGCACATCTTTCAGTCTAACCAGATGGTGGAGACTGAAACCCGTATGAATCACTGGACCACCTAAAACGCACCAAACATTTTAGATCTCTAGGGTGCAGGGCCCACCTGACCCAGTGCCTCATTCCAACACTCCTTCCCTGACTTCTGCTTCCCACAGGCAAAACACTCCCTTCTTCTGGGAGGGCCCTGCTGAATCATCCCTGTGTAATACAAGAGACCCACGTGGGAGCCACATGGTAAGGATGGGGGCAGGAGGGGAGACACACATTCCCACCCTGGAGCAAGGCTGACATCAGAGAAGATGCAAAACTTCCCACCCAGAGCATGTTTGGCAAGTGCACGAGGCAGCCCTTTGCTTGGCTCATCAGAGTCGTTTAAGATGAGAGCACGATGGCATGGCCGCTCCTTGGGTCATCTGGAGTTTGCACCATTGGGGTCTGTGGATTCAGCAACTCATGGAATAAAGTCCCCACTCAGTTCAGTAAATCCAAATATACATCCTTAATGAGGAGTCAGCAATCCTCCTGTTCCTTGGTGGGATTTAGGTCATAATTTCAGAGTCCCTGCTCAAGTTTCCTGAACTGCTAAGGAGGTACTTGGGATGCAGAGAGATGCGTTTGAAAGGGATTTTATAGGCAGTCTCCCTAAACCATTAGTTTCACTGCTACACCTATCATCAGAGGCTGCTCCAAGGCTTGTTTAGACCTGCCGAATCTATAATTTTGGCCCCTCTACCTCTTCAGCTCTGGCCTTTTTTATAGCCCAGAGCAGTAACGATCACTCTGTGCACTTGACTTGTGTATTCACACTTGTCCCTGTCTCCGCCTCTCTCTCCTGCCCTCCCCATGCTGGCATGATGTAGGAAACCTCGCCTGTGGCCAAGCAGCAGACCAGAGGAATTAACAGGATTTGCTATAAAATGCCAACAGCTCCTTGGAGGGACGTTCTCCTTCCTGGCAACCCAGCATAATTATAAAATGAATGAAAAGTAGGCTGCTGGGTGGAGAGGAGGAGCCAAGATCTGTCACAGGTCAGGGTCCTGCACAAGTCCTGGAACCCAGAATTAGAAGGGACTTTGGACATCACCCAGCTCAAACCCTTTCTTTTACTGATAGGGAAAATGGAGCTCAGGGAGGTGACATCAGCTTGCCTTAGGTCACATGGTCACTAATTCTAGATCTCTTGACTGCCCACCTAGTATTTTTGTTTCTCCAACACCATTGCTGTTTTACTGATAGCAGGGGATTGGAGTGGGAGGGAGAACCTCTCCCCCAGATCTACCCCACCACGAAGCGTTGGGTCATTGTTCTCTACAGCCACTGCTCCTCCCCAAGTTCTTAAGAACCATGGAAGAAAATGTCATCCAAAGTCCTAATAAACAGGACTGGGGATTTTATGGACTTCTGATGCTATCTGTTCCCACTGAGGGTTGTAAGTTTTCAATGACAATGGTCAGACTCAACTATAGAAGAGAACCCAGTTGCATATGGGGATCAAAAAGCAATCACAAATACCCAACTTCAATTGCGAGACGCCACCACTTACAGCAGCTCTGAAATTTGAGGATGTTATTCTTATCGGTAAGTTCATTTCAGAGACCCATTGACATCTATCCAAAAAGCACTGAAAGGAGAACAAACCACCTAACAAGTCATTCAAAGGTTCTATGACTTTACCAATCCAGTCCTGATGATATTCCAGATTGAGTAACTGAGGCCCAGGGACACGGTGGAGGGGATACAATAAATCCCACTGACAAAGCCAGAACACAAAATTGGGGACACAGGCTTCCAAGTTGAAATCAATGCTTCTAATTAATGAGGTCATATGTCTAACTCAAAAAGGCCACGGCCTGAAGCAATTCAAGCAGCTCTCCTTTTAAAGGTAAACGCCTTTGGAGGGCAGGGAGATAAGACAACTAGGACACATACACCTGGCTGTGATGTCTTTTAGTCCCCACAGATTTTCTTCCCTCCCCCTTCAGATGGGCCTCTCCTAATGGCCCGAACAGCCGGAAACTTCAGCATCCTCACAATCCCACAGCTGCCCCAGAGTCTCGCCCACACTGGACCAGAGCCGACGGCATCGGATGCTTCTTCAAGCAGCAAGCCCAGGAGGCTGATAAGTCGCCAGGCCGACCCAACCTCCAGATCAATGGGCGTGATAGGCCAATGGCTGGAGAGCAGAGAAAAGTGATCAATGCAGAAAGGGGAGGGAGCAGAAGCCACTCTCCATCTGCCTGTGTCAGGTGGGAAAGGGAGAGACGGCGGGATGTGCAGCCCTCATCCGCTGCTAATAAATGGCCCTGCCTCATCAGGAAGCCATTAGGAAGTTTCAGCCACCACAGCCCCCAAGCTGCCCGGACTGAACTGTCTGCAGGCAGCTGGGGAGAGTCTCCGTTAGCCCTGCCCAGATGCGCACAGGGCAGCCTCCCCAAGTGAGCCCGCGGAAGAAGGTTACAGCTTGAGTGGTGATGGAGGAGGGAATGAAAAGGTCCTCAGAGGTGGGGGAGACACAGAGCTCCCCGCGTAGCAGCTCTGAGCACCAGGGAAGAAGGACTAAGGTACAACAGTGGGGCCTCTCGTCAAGAAGCATGGGTCCACTTCCTCACACCTCCTGTTTGACCAGCATTCGTTTCTTCAATAAAAGCTAATGGGCCTGGGGTTTCTTTGGGGGTGAAGAAAAAATGTTCTGGAATGAGAGAATGGTGACGGCTCCACAACCCTGGGTATGTCCTAAAGACCGCTGACTTGTGCACTATGAAATGGCGGGGTTTATGGCATGTGGATTATATTTCAATTAAAATATTGATGTTTAAATAGAAGACCCACTTCTAGGGACAAGCAATGGGAACTCCTTGGTGACTGAGAGTCCTGGTCCCATCTCTCAGAGAGTTTCATTTCTAGTGGAAGAAACAAGCAGGCCTAAGTGCACAAATAACTGTGTACTCGCCAACACATGAAAACCCCTGTGAAATGCACAGATACACGAGACGTACCAGGGTACTGCGGAAGGGAGGGGAGGGGAGGTCCTCTGCCAGTGGCAGACATCTGCTGTGTGGTGTCGCAGGGATCACTGATTTGAGAACAGAGGCAGTGCCAATAGACTCCAGGAAATAAGCAAAATCCCTCAGGCAAATTCCCCTAAACCCAAAGATGTTTCCAGAAAAGACTGCCCAAGCACTCACTTAAAGTGACACGGGCAATTTCATATTTACATGTATCAAGCTTTCAGGGGAAAAGAAGTCTCCTGGTGGAGACCTAACCCTTCCCCCGTTCTGGAAGATTCTCTCTCAACCCCTGAGGGTGACAGTGGGGGGACAAAAAAAAAGGACAGCTCGAACAGGGTTTCCAGGCACACAAACACCAGAGCAGGGTCACCAGGCATGAACCGGCCAGGTGCAGTCACAATGCCGTTACAAAAAGAGGTCTTTTTGGAAAACTTTCTTTTCCAAGCTGGACCATGAGTTCTGTCCCCTGGAATCCCCCGGAGCCACTCTGATTGGTCCCCGAGCCTGACTCAGGATGAGCATGGCAACACCCTTGGATGAGTAAATGAACTGGGCGAGGAAAGGAGGGGGGGAGAGGGAAGGCAAGAGAGGTGGTGGGAGGGAAGCAGAACCGGAAACAAAAAGCCAAGTGTTGACCCTGCCGCGGGGACAGCCAAGGTGGCAGGGTCTGCTCCAGACACGGCAGTGTGGCAGCATTCGAGCGAGAACTGAGGATTCTCTGAGCCTCACACACAACTCCAGTTGGGACCCGGCCCCGGCTTGGCAGCCGGCTCACTGCTGCTTTATAATATACTGAATTAGTCACTAGATTAGGCAGCACATTTACACACACTGGCTCACAGCTGTTTAAAGACGCAGGATCCCCTTTTCAGGGTGCCAGATTCTGGCTGTAAATCAACCACTACGATTGGCAACTGGCAAACTCCAAGGTGCGGGGTTCCTCCAGGCGTCTTCAGTTGCAACGCACTTTAGGGAGCCTCCTGGAACCGAGATGTCTTGGAAAAGTTTGCGGGGGGTCAGGAGGAAGCAGAGAGGTAGGGCTGCTGCAAAAAAAGAAAAGACAGTGGGCTACTTGGATCCTGAGGCTTATTGCCTTCAGGAGGTCGTCAAATGAATTTCTTCGACCTGGACTTTCGCAGCAAGTTTAAGTGGAAGGCAGCCTGGCTCAGGAAGTGACAGCTGAGGGAGGGAAGTTCTAATCCTGGCTTGCTGCCTTGTCAAGAGAGTAAAGCTTCCATGCCTTGGTGACTTCCCGGAAAAGGAGAGGTGCCAGGGAAAAGAGGAGAGCACTTCAGCAATTTCAATAATCCTATATCCTGATAGCGGCCATGTTAAGCAATAGCCTTGTCCACGGGGCAAGGATAATGCCTGAAAATCCTGCTTCAGGCCTGGAAGCCTAACCTGCCCCTAACTTGCTCAGCGAGAGGAAGAAAACAAAGCGCTGGCCACAGCGGCCCACTCAATATGGGGGTGTCAAGTGGAAAATTTTCTGTAACCAGGTTAACAGTAACCACAGTTTTAACAGCCATTGAAGTAATGACAGTGTCAACAGTAATGAACATTTATACAGAATGTGGTGTCCTACAAGAAAACGTTAAAATACCACGGCCGTGAAAAAGAATTGCACGGAATCATCTCTGATTCCCACCACAGCTCTAAAAAGCTCTTTGTTATTATCATCATCTCCACTGTAAGGAAGAGAAAACCAAGGTTTAGGGCAGTTAAATAAGTTGCCTGAGACAAGGTAGTCTCAGCAGTAAACCTGAATTCAAACCCGGGTCTGGCTTACTCTAAAACTCTTTCCATGACACCAAGGTGCATCCAGTGAGAAATGCCACTGTAACCAACGTGATGATGACTGGCTGTGATATTTAGGGGCAAAGCTTACTTACTCTGCATCAACGTAAATGCCAAGCCCTTCCTTTTGACTCACTGGTCTCATCTGCCAAAGGGGAAAAATGAAGATTCATCTCTACCCTAAGATTATGGTACAAATCTTGTGGCACAGGTAAATGCACAAGTGCACCTTGATAAATATAAGAATCAAATGCCAATGGTTAAGCAAGGTGACTTGCTTTTAGGCTCCATTAGAACAGATATTTTGAGAGGCTTCCCAAAGAGATTTGTGACTAGCTTGGTGAGGACAAGCCTAGAGTATATCTTGCACAGCTTCTGGGAAAACAAATATGAATTCCTTGGAATTGGTTTGCCCAGAAAAAAAATACTGGAAGCATTCTTTTCTTCCAAAGCAAGGCAGTTGGGGGCAACTGGAGACTTGACTCATCTTTGTGTGTGTCTCACTGTCTGTCCCATGCCCTAAGCAGCATATGCTGACCAAAGTCTTGTGAATCAAGAGCCAGTGTCCAGGGCCCAAGTGCATCTAAAATAACCAAGTTGTTGTTTTCTTCCCCCAGCACCCAAGATCGTTTGGAGACATGCAGCCAGACTGAAATGTCAAAGTTCTCCCTTCAGCCCATACATCCCAGAAGAGTATGGCTGAGGGCAGAGAAAACCCAAGAAGTTCCCCCAAGAGAGGCCCTCAAAAATCCAGGGAAAAAAAAAAAACCTTCAATTGACTCAGAGGTTAGTTCTAGGTCCATCACGTAAATGTTGATTCATTCCATGCGTGTGTTTATTTTTCTATAAACATTCTTGTTGCATCAAGTGGCCTCAAGGCCTAGACTTGTGCTTCTGAATATCCCCTCCCTGGAGAATTCTCAGCATGGGTGGAGCTCTTACTTCATTCCTCGATTTCCCAATCTGGAAAATGGGGGCCAAAGCACCAATCTGTATGCAAGTTTAGCAAACTTCATTAGCCACTATTCATTTATCTGTTTTGGATCTGAAAATGCACAGTAGAAATTATGTGAACTATATATACTTCTATTTTTCACTTTCCCTCTACTCCACATCCCAATGGTATTTATAGATGAACTAAATGTTTCCTCCTTATACTGATAATAATGAGGTATCTAAAAGAGACATTGCAGAGAAGACCATGCCAGGAATCAAAGCCTCTTATGAGAATGTTAAAAAAGTTTCTCCCCAAAGACATTATGTCTAAGTAGGTAGGACTTTGTAGTCAAAAAGATCAAGGTTCAAATTTGTGGTCTGAAAACTCTGTGGCCTTGGACAAATTATTTGAACCTTTCTGAGGCTCAGCTTCTTATCTATACAATGGAGATTAAAACACCAACCTCATCGGGTTGTCTGAAGATAGAGGTCATTTTTGTAAAGCACTTTGCAAAGTACCTGCCACATAGTAGGCACTCTAAAAATATTAGTTTCACTTCTCTCACTCCTCCAAACTGAAACATAGATCTGCATAGAGACCAAAAACAGGCGCACAGCAGTTTTGAAGAACGTGTTTGGTTTCCATTAGAAGGCAGGGAAGGTGTAGATCTGAACTCTTGATCTTAGGTGAAATCAAGGATGCATTTCCTGTATATACATGACTCACCCTGAGACAGTTCATATGCATTTAGCACTGCCACTCCAAATCATTTCTCACCAGCTTACCATGGCCTTCTTGCATCACCAATGACTCTAGAGTACTTTCTAAACCTTAACGCATTAGCCCGCCCACGCTTTTCCAATGAAAGGTGCTTCCTTAACCAAAGAAGAGTATAGAGACGATGGAGGGATGTGGCTCTAAGGAACTGTGAGACTAAAGCAGTCCCAGGTATCTTCAGTCTCATACCAGGCAAAAAAAAAAAAAGAAAATATTAGGATGATCACCTATGGGTGAACTAGCCCAGTCTATAGCATAGAAAATGTTCACAATGGTCAAATGCAAGGTCAAGGACCCTTAGGCCTGACCCAAAAGTCTTCATAAATGGAGAGCCCTAAGCCAGGGGTCCCGGACCCCAATTTGAGGAGGAGTCATACAAGGATTTACTTTACAAGAAGGAAATTTTCCTGGCAAGCACTGAAGTTAGTATCCAGAGGCAAAAACGCCACGCCTAAAACTATGAGCTCCATTTTCACTACTATGGGATATGTACCCTCTATATCTTACTCCCACATCATCTTCCCCCAATAATTCAGAGGACCCCAAAAACACTGCTGGATGCTTAGGATTTACACCCACTCCCAAGGAAACAGCAATATGTCAAGCAGAGACCTCTCAATGTGACAACCTGCCACCATGCGGCCTTGGAATGATCCTTTAGTTTTCAGAATGACCGAACAATAAAGCATGGAGTGGAATGATGGGGATGCAAGTTGGGCGGGGGAGGGTTTACTTTCGTTGCTAAAGAAAGCTTATCACACTGATTAGGGTGATCATCTTATCAAACTTTGCTATACTCCTAGTGGCTCATACCTGGTGTCAGAGAACATGCCTTCTGCCCCTAAAGAGAAGTCATTGAGGAGAAAATAAAATCATTCATCTAAGATGTTAATTCTCATATTTTTGGCAAAATTCTCTCCCATAACACAGATTTTGAGCTGCAAAGGTTTTTACATTTTGGTTTTTTGTTGTTTTATTTTTTTTCCAGATGCACTCCTGTAGCTCCCTAAAGTCTCTGCTACTCGGTAAAAATTGACCTTATTTGCTAAAGGGGGTAAACTGAGGCATGGAAGAGACAAGCAAGTGGATTATAACTCAGCAGAATGGAGCAGAGGTGGGATAGAAAATATTTTGAAATCCTACTTAGATTTCAAAAGGAAAAAGTATTTCTCAAAGTCCAACATCAAGCTACCCCAGAGGGAAACTGCATTTCTGTCCATTAGCCTGTGAGGTAATTCACACTTTTTTCGCTTCTTGAAACGGAGCTAACTTGACACCTACTAAAAGTCTGGTCAGTGGGTTGGCAACATGGGTATCTGTGCCACCTTTCAAGATAGCTGTGCCAGAGTGATCTCTGCAGCCTGCTCAGAGCTCAACACTTAGCAGGCTGTGTTGAATCCATTAAATGGGAAGGACGTGCCATCTTGACATCTCTGGTTTCAAGTTAATGCTTTTTGTTTGGGAGACTGTTGTTGTTATTGTTTTTCTTTTAATTCAATTGCACGCACCAGGTACTTATCACATCAAAGAAATATTTAAAACGAGTGTGGCTGGCTAGAAGTGTCAAAGGCTTTGCAGAAATCGACATCCCATTCAAACTCCTTCACTTATTTGACTCATAACCTCGGGAAAGTAACTTAGCACCACTGCTCTACAGTTTCCTCATTTGTAAAATGTCTCTACCTCAGAGGAGCACTGTGAGGCTCAAATGAGGGTACACAGGTAAAATCACACATCAAACTGTAAAGCGCTGCTAAGATTATCGTCAGGTACTGGTAAATAATATTCCGAAACAGACCTCAGTATTTGCTCACATTCAATAAACACCAGGTATTTCTGGGAATCTGAAGGCAAATGACACGGAGTTAGATACAGCTAGGTTTGAATCCAACCCCAGCCCATTGCCACCCCACAGGAGCTGTGAGACCTAGCAAGCTATGGAAGCTCTCAGTTTATTACCAAGGAAATGGGAACAACGCTCGGCTATTAGGGGAAGATAGTGAGGTTCTTGGCACAAAGTTAGCACCCAATACTTCAAAAAAAGTAAAAACGGTGGAAAGAAGTGGCTGCAGAAGCACATTCACCGTGAGATAAACTCTGCCCCGATACCAGCAGTGGCAGTCCTCCTTGTCTTTCCCCCAAACAGGCATGCTGAACTTAGGTCCCTGCTTTAGAAAGAAAAGAGTAAACGTGACAGACTTTTCTCGAAATGGAGAAGTCGCCTCGACAAAATGAGATGTCACATAGTAGCCGGGTGCCAGCTAGGTAGGTTCTTCCACTGCCACCACGGGCAGCCTGTAAAAAGCTCGGTGGCCCATGCTTCCCACACCTCAAAGCACAGCCGCGGCCTCGGGGGTTTCTGGCAAACCAAAGCGGGCCCCCAACGGCACCGGCAGCCTGTCCTGCTGAAGGGGCAGCTGGCTACTGCCCAGACACCTCTGTACAAACCAGGAGGCAGGGCCCCAGCACACTGGGCTTGCCAGGAAGAGGCGCCCAGATGGCCTATAGCAGAATGCATTCCTGCTGCGGGAGGGGAATGTTTACAGATGGAGCGGTGCTCCGAGGAGGGGCAGCAGTGGATGAAACCAGCCCATGACTCAGACCACACGCTCAGCCCTGAGGATGCAGCTGGGCTGGTGCTTCACCTACCGGCCCCCCAACCTCCATCTCCTTCCTCCAGATCAGGCCCTGCAGGGGGGCTGCTTTCCGCTGCCACTGTGTGAAGGCCTAGGGCAAAAAGGAAGCTGCTTCATGGAGGGAGACCAAGAGGAAGACACGAGCCCTGGTCCAGGGGCAGCCCTGGACAACGTGCCTCAGTTTCCCCAACTGTAGGCAAGGCCTACAGCTCCCTCTGAAAGTTGCCGTCTACAGAGGTCTGCAAAATCCCTCAATGATTGAGTCAATACTAGCAGAATTCTCGGATGGGGATGAAAACATTCCCATTTCGCCTACCTCTTCACTGATATGCTACATCCTCTCCAAGCCTTCATTTTAAATGCCACCCAGAGTCCTAGAATGTCAGTGTTAGGAGGAACCTTATCAATCATCTTCTCCAATTGATTTATTTGACCCATAAAGCAGAAGAGGGCCAGAAAAAGGAAAGACAACCCATGCCTAATGGATAGGATTCTCTTAAATTTTAGGCAAGCAAAATCAAGTAGGAAAAATGCATAAATTCCAGACATATAAAGATCAATCACATGACAATTCTTCCACAGAAAATTTCCGGAATTGTCTGAAGGGTATTTTAAAATCAAACCCAACAATACACTCTTATTTCAAACGTGAGTGATAAATAATGAATGGCCCTGGCACAAAGCAATCACCGTACAAAATGCAATTAATTGAGGGTAGGTATAGTTCCTGGCACATAGTAGAATTTCCCAAGTGCTTCAGAAAAAAAAAAAAAAACATGACTCTACAAACACTATGTTTAGGACATTCTTTTGCCTGACCTAGGATCTTTATTTTCCATTTGGAACTCGAAAATATGTACCTGATTGACTTTGTCATCTCCTTTGAGGTTTAACGCTTATTCTGATAAACTGATATAGAGGTTTTAACAACTAACAGCTTGAGTGGGAGGAAAAGTAATGCTTAAAAAAAAAAAACCTCTTTCATAAGCCTATTCAACAACACTGCTCTTTCCTTAAAATCCCCCTATTTTATAAAGGCAAACTCCATCCTGAGATTCAAAATGCTCTCACACACATCCTGGCCTCACACTCCTTTCTATCCCATTCTGCAACCAAGACTGTCTTCCTTGTGTTTATGTGAGTCCTTCTTTCACTCCAAACTATCAGCATTCTTCCCATGCTGTTCTCTATACCTAAAATAATCCTCTCCCTGTTCTTATTCCACCTTCAGATGCTTCTGAAATGCCCATGTTCTTTATGAAGCAGATCCATGAAACCATTCTAGACTAGAACTGTGGGGGAAAAGGGCCCAACAGGCCCATAAACTGTAAATAATCATTGACCCACACCTATTTCCATAAATTCAAACCCTGGTCCTCCTGCACTTCTAGCTATGGAAGTGCCTAGAACACAGAGATCATTTCATCAGAGTTGTCCTAACCAGCCACACACTCATGAACGACTTAAGGTTTTCAGAAATGATCACACAAAGACGGGAAACATGGATTCCAACCCAGCCATCTGAGCCTGGAACTCCTAGGCAAGGGCCATGCGTGGTCCATACAAGGATATGAGGACTTTTCTAAAATCTATGCAAGAGCACGAAATCCTTTCATTCCTTTTTTCATTCTCAATGTCTGTTCTTTCTTTCAGAAATTCATTTTTTTTTTACCTTTTTCTGTCATCCCTCATCTTCCTCTCTTCCTGTTCAGCCAAAATTGATATTTCAGTTGAACCCATCATTCCCTACAGCCCCTTTGGTATCCTAAAGAATCAAGAGGGTTTTTTGGTTTTGTTTTTTAACTTTTGTTTTTGTTGTCATCCAATTCATTGGTACAAAAGACTTGGGTTTTTTGTTGTTGTTGTTTTTTTCCCCCTTGTGATCCTAAGACTAAAATTTCTCATCTTGGGTAAACATTAAAACAAAATAAAATAACAAAAAATTAAGTTGTCTTCACTTGTGAAATATGGCATTTACCCCGTTCAGAAGTTCATTTTCTCATACACACGTGTGCGGGCACACACACACACACACACACACAACCTGCAGAAAGTTTACAGTTCCCCCGCAAAACCTTGCAAAGCAAAATTCAACGGCTTATCATAGTTACCCAAAGCTACCTTGGTTTCAAATGCTTGAAGTGAACTTGTTTGAGGTTGATTCTGAGTTGTTTCTCAGGCGCTGAGAAATACATTATGCGTCAAAAGCAAATTTAAAAATATAGGCTGGAGGAAACCACACTGAACTTAAACAGCTTCAACCTCTCAGTCTGATCCTATTAGCTTGCTTTGGATGATCTCAATCCTAAAGATTAGCAACTGAAGTAGATATTAGAAAATGTGATCTCTTCCTAATTTAGTACCTAAATTCAGGGACCCTCTTTTGCTGCCACAGTCCCAGTTTATGTCTATTGCACTGGTGTAACTTTTAATAGCACCCCTTTACACCCTCAAAAGTGTCTCAGTTTGGATGGCAAATTATAGGATTTCACTACCTATAAACCAGCAAGACCTGAACACCAATAGCCTAAAAATTTCCAAAGCACTATCTGGGTCAGTATTTTACAATTCTCAGAAATAAAACTGTGACAGGCTTAAACACAAGCAGCAGAAACTGGAAAGCACCTGGGAAATATGAACGAGTAGGCCAAATAATCAATAAATATTTATTGCTTAAACAACAATATTTTAAGTTTGGCTGGAAGCATGGCTCTCTGCCAGTGAAACTGGATCTACCACAACCTACACTACCAACCGAGTTCTTTCTGCATCTGCATGGAGATTATAAAATACAATCTTAAAAAAAGTAAAGCAGCCAGGCACAGGGCTTCAGAAAAGTAGCAAGTAGAAACAGCTTCTCTATGCAATTTGCAAAACATCCACTGAAGTTTTTGAAAAAAAGGTATCGTCAACCAAACTGCAAAAGCAAAAAGTAGCTATAGACACGTGACAAGTAAAAATGATATATGGGGGAGTAACCTTGACATTCCTGACCTTGAGTTATGAAATATTAACAGCTGTAAGCAAAGTGTAGACCTAGAAGTTTGTGAACACAGAGGCAAATCCTTCTGGAGATTGGCTCCAAACAGAGAAATGAGACCAACATTTCATTACAGAGCAGCTAGAGAGAAACACACAGACTCTGTGTGGGCCCAAGGATATTAATTTGGGGGAGGAGGGAATGTTCCCCATAAGGTAGTGATAGAAAAGCCAATCTCACACATGGGTAAGTGGCCACAGAGTCTCTTTCTCTATTTGCCAGGGAGCCCTCTGGGGCTTCCATCCTTACTTGTGTCACGATAACTCCAAACACGCATGCCCTGACGCATGAACTGGACTTAAAAATATATATACTAAATTTTAGGGAAAAAAATAAAATAAAACTGATTTGCTGCCTAGATAGCAAATGCAGCTGCCAAGGATCTCTTTTAAAACCATACAATAAACCCAATGCTTAGAGGAAAATCAAACTACAGGCATATTACAAAAATGAACGAGTTGCTGACGTGTGTCTCTCACCATCCCGAATGCAAGGCAGATGATACACAGAGCCGTGTCAGTGTTGAAAGAGGTAAGACGGGAAGAAGTGGGAGGCGCAGGGAAGGATGTGACCTTCGGAGTGAACATAATCACCTTCCCACCTGCAGGAGAGCGAAGGCCATCTGGAAGCCATTGGAAAAACAAGACCCTGGTTCTCTGCTTCTTAAGCATTGTTCGAACCCTTAGGCACCCTCCTAAAGCAGCACACCTGGCTGCCAGGCCTGGAAGAGCCCACCAGGCAGGTCCTTTCCCCAAACACCTGGGGAATAGTGAGACCATCGAAACCAGCAGAGACCCGTACATCTCTAGAGCTCCTACCGTGGCAGCCGTCTCACGCGCCCCTGTGTTATTCTCTAGCCATGCCGAGAATAGCAAGGCGCTTCTGATGTGGGTCTGAAATGCCTGCAGTGTCTCTTCCTTCAGTTTCCAAGTTAGTTTCTAACATTGTGGCCTTAAGCAAATTATGCACTCTCTGAATATCATTTTCAACCTCGGTGTAATGGATCAAGTGATTACCTCCCTTCCAGAGTTGGTGCGAAGCTCAAAAGAGTTGCTGTATGTGAAAGTAACCGGCACCTAGGCCAGCTCGATATGCGCTTCACCCACATAGAGCTTCGATGCCAGCCGGCGGCAGGACACCAGAATCACAGCACTCCCCATGGGTTCTACAGATCCCAAACCAGAGAGGTGTCTGTCACTCAACTCTAGCTCTAGCCACTGGAGAATTATCTGTGCTCTTTGAACCGTGGGAAACTCTCTTTCCTGAAAACTCCAGATCTACACTAACCAGCTCTCGGTTTTGCAGAGGTTTTGATGGGGCCCAGACCAAGCTGGGTTCTGGGAGGTAGACCACGGGCTGGTTTGTCTCCTAGAAGGACGTGATGCTCCTACCGGGTGGTCTGGCCTCTTTAAGACAGAAAAAGAAAGTCACATAGACAAAAAACAGCAATACAAACCAACAAAAAATGCCAGGAATGCAAGTTCTGCCAACCAAATAAATAAATAAAACGTGAGATACTTTATAACAACTGGACATGATGCTTTTCTCAACCCCCATGTAACTGAAAACCTCAACTTCTCCATCAACCCTGCAAACAGACCCCTACCCCTAGTCCTAGTGGGTCTTCCTGTTCTAGGGTAACACTGACAATCTCCATCACCCAAAATAACTGATCAATCCCTGTGCTTTTGTCTAGGACCTCAAGATTCTCCGGCTCTCTGAAAGCTACCTGATTCACGGTGTTTGCTCTCAAGAACATCGAACCAAGCTTCGTGGACATGAAATCTCAGTTAAGCAGGTGAAAAGGTTCTCTTTAATTTTAATCCACCTTTCCCTCTCAAGTAAGAGATGAGGGCAGGTGCATAATGCAGCCATATCCCCTACTAAACATTTCAAGCACCCTGGTCAAGGCCATTTTTTGTCAGTTTGTTTTCTAGTTAACTGTTAAATAGACACTCACACATATTAACCATCTTATTCCTCATACCAACCTTATGAGGTAGAACTACACTCGTTTTATAGATGCAGGAACCAGTGCACAGAGAGATTAAGTAACTTGTCCAAAGCCACACAGCTAGTAAGTGGCAGAACTGTTGACTCAAATGCAGACAGGTTGACTCCAGAGTCCCTGCTCTCAACCACCCCACTTTTCACCCGCTAATGGAGCATGGTCAAGTCGGGGTCTGGGAGCATAGTGAGAAATTCAAATACGATCAAATCCGGGGCTGTCTCTATCCCTTTCTGGTCCACATTGATGAAGACACAAAGACTGACCAAGCTGGGAAAGGTACAAAGCTGCTTCCCCTCTATAAGGACAATGCAGGTCCCCAACGATCACCCTCTGGCGGGGCCAAGGAGACGAGGGGCGGGGGGGAGGGGGAGACACTGATCCTTTGTGCTTGCAAAACGTGCCCACATCCAGAATTAGAACTCCGGCTCTTCTCTGGGAGTTATGCTCACCTCACCAAGAAGGTGAAGCGGGAAAGGAAGGGGAAAACTAAGCAGTTTGGAACGTATTTGCTTTGGCACACCACCCCCGCCCCTTCTCAGCAGGCTCCACACCAGGGGGGAACTTGATGGACGCTCAATAGCTATATTTATTTTTAACCTCTTCAAGGTTGGAGAACCTCGCATTTGCACTGTGGCACTCAAAACGGGATACCCCATGTCACACTTAACAAGGCAAACCCAATTCCAATGTA
>PVKH010006118.1:0-21359 GCA_004027955.1 Chaetophractus vellerosus
TCAGTTAAGTCCTCACATGTGGCATTATTCTGTGAGGATTTGTTTTCTGGATGTTCAGAATTTCCCAAACCATCGATTTCTGGTTTCTTTGTGAGTTCAGTTCTCAGTTTATCCCTTCCCTTATACTACAAGGAGAAGCCAGGCTGCAATTTCCATATTTAGTTTGGAAATCTCCTCAGCCAAATATCTAAGTTCATCACTCATATTCTGCCTTCAATCTAATATTAGGAGATAATTTTTCCAACTTCTCTGCTACTTTAAAACAAGGGATGCCTTTCTTCTAGTTTGCAATGACATATCCATCATTTCTGTCTAAGGCTTCATAGAAGTACTAAAAATAGTGTCCACATTTTTACCAGCAGTCTCTTCAAAGCAAACTATGTCTTTTCTATCAAGCATCTCACAATTCTTTCCCTTACCCATTTCCAAAGCCCTTTTAACATTTTTGGTATTTGCAAGCAGCAGCACCTCTCTTCCAGGATCAATTTCTCTTTTAGTTTGCTAAAAGCATCCAAGGCAATATACCAGAAACAGGTTGACTTATTAACTTATCAGCTCATAGTTCTGAGGCAAAGTATAATGTCCAAATCAAGGCATCATTAGGAGATGCTTTCTCCCCAGTCTTCACCTGGAGCAAATCAGGCACCAGGTAAGGCACAATGGCAGAATCTGCCAGTCTCTGCCTTCTCCTCCAGGCTCCGTTGCTTTTAGCTTCTTGCTACTCCATCAGTGGCTTTCTCTCTCAGCTTCTAGGAGTGTTTCTGTGTGTCTGCAGCCTTTTACTGTATATTTATTCCATTTATAAGGGACTTGAGTAAAAGGACTAAGACCCATCCTAGCCTATACTTCACTTGAGTAATCTATTCAAATGGCCCTTAACTGAATCAAATATAATCAAATGTTCACAATAGGTTCACATCCACAGGAACACATCCACTTAAGAACATAATTTTCTGGGGTCCACAAAAGACTCAAACTCCCACAAACTCCTTTTCTTTGGGGGAAAAAAGAGCCTGTAAGCCTTACAAGCTTACCTAGTATACTAATAGCATGATAAATGACATAAAATACAATGCAAAACATCACTATGCAGATTTCTTTTTGAAATTAAAGGGACAGCTGTGTGCATATATAGACATTTTGTCCATTGAATTCAGATACCTTCAAGCCATATTTGTCAGCAATTGAAGAATCTGGTGGATTAAGCAGGCTTTGAATCCCATGAAATATCCTTTAAGTGCTGATTGAAAATATAAACTCAATAAAGGACAAAATAATTCTTACAATAATATTCAATATTCTTTCACAGTCAAACATAAACAATATTATCTTTCTTCGCTTTCTTCTTACCTCGGAGCAGAGTTTCATAGAAGGGAGAGCACAAGAAAACTGAATACAGCATGGTGGCATTTTATGTGCATCTGAATTACGAGGAATTTATATAGGGCAATAAGAAATATTATTATAATCTGACTTTGTCAGCAGAGTTTGAACGAGTAAATTACAAATTTTTAAAAATTAATCAAAAACACCATAATTTCAGAGCTGGTGGGCCAAATGAATATAAACTGGGTTTACTCAGTTGACACATTGCATCACCACATGAGCTGGGAAATAGAAACATGCCATCTTTTGTCAGAATTCACCTTGGATTTTGTGAATTTTGAATTATGCGAAGTCTTCTGGAACACATCCTATGTGCAATAGGTAGCTACCTTGTGTTCAAATGTGGTGGGGATGGGTAATGGGTGAGAAAGTCAAAGGGGGCTGGCAATGTGATGCTGCAATTTGTAATCAGGTGTAGGGGGAAAGGAGGGGCAGGAAAAGGAAGTACATAGGACTAGAGACGTGCTTTTATAATTCTCTAATTTTGCTAAAGGTCACCCACTATTTTCTCTTAATACTTTAAAAATGCAACGTAAAAATATTCAAATTATTACCTGACTAGTCCTATGAATAACTTGACCCACAATACCTTCAATAATATAAATTTAAGGTTAGAAACAATACAATTCAAACTTGTGTAACAAATACTCTTGCTTTTGTGTGTTTTTCAATCTCAGGTTCTCTACTTGATGGCATGATGAATGCTTATCTCATGTTTTATATAATATAATGTCACTAAAGTTGAAATATTCTAACCCATTAGTTAAACAGCAATTCAGTGTTTGACAAGGCATGTTCATTTAATTGCTCTTGCTTCCCTTAGGTAGAGAGATGAATTTAGCCCCACCTATAACTTGCAGTCTTAAAGCTCAAGGTAATATCTACCTCAGACAAATGTTTAGGGAGTACATGCTAATAGGAAAATGTGCCAAGTCTTGATTTTTCACTAACACTATATACCAAGAATTGATAAGTTTCAAAAATTGATAAATGTCAAAGCAACCTTCAAAAGTGTCAAAAAACATTCCAATACTAAACACATAAGGAAGAAACAGTCTAGAATTTGCTTTTTACAATGTCATTAATTCTTTCTTAATGGCCCAACATTTATAATATAGGGTGTTCCACAGATTCTTAAGGTACCCAAATGTCCCACCAATAGAATAAGTGTCATATTATTAGAACAATTCTCATAACTAATCTACATCTACTTAGATGTACAAAAATATATGGACAATATGAGTCCCACTGAAAGTTGAATATAATATCATATGTCCAGAGACTCAAACTGAGAATGAATTAGGATAATTGATCTTCTACTGAGCCTTACACACTGAACACAGTAGCCATTAACATGTAACATATGCAGTATGGATTTCTGAGATTTATTATATGCAACAAATCATCTTTCAAAATCCTTACACTTCGATGACAAGTAAGGCCAATATATGTTTGTAAAATCCACTCCTTGAGAAGTGATTTGCTATGACAAAAATATGTCAAAAAAGGTTATGGGAAATGAAAGTCTCTGGATGAAGCTCTGTTGAATTTTCACAAAGAGGTGGATTTTTGAACTATCACTAATTATTTATTTATAACCCATCCTAGGCATTGTCAAACTTACATGATGAACTCTTGGAAAAGGAGACTGCTTTTCTTTGACTTGTGATAACACTAATAAGATGCATCACAGGAGAATTTGTGTCTGGACAATTCTTTGTACTTCATATTTTCTATGTTTGCCTAAAAGCATGGGCCATTTTGGCATCAAACGTGAGCCAACTGTCAATTGTACAAACTATGTATTTTAGAATTAGTCTGGTTTCAAATAGAAAACAAAATAATTATTTCCTAATATCATCAATTGAAAAACTGGGTATAAATGGTTTGTCAGTAAAACTAAAAACTACAAAATCATCTAAGACATATTCTTATTGATTTGAATTTTTGATAACTACACAGACATCAAAAATTTCTTCTTGAAACAAATAGCAACCGCTTGCATATCCAACCTTAGAGCAAATTTTTAAAACTAATTCAACTCTGCTTCCTACTTCTTCAGTAATTAGTAGTAAAGGGACTTGAAAGTACCCTAATGAATTTTGCATTAGATTCTGCAATATGAACAGTGCATAATATCACAGCATCTAATAAATGCATAAATTTGCTATTCCAAGTAGCATTTTGAGCAATTGTAAAGATTCCCATCGGATTTCACAATATTTAGAATTAGAGAATGAGCTGAAAAGAATTTTTACAAGAAAACGTTGCTATAATCACATTTCCCTTCCTACTTTACAATAATCTGTCAATCCTACTTCTCAGAGTTCAAAGGCATCATGCCTATGTTTCTTTCTCCTGTGAGCCTGTCTACATTGATTTCTAAAGATGCACTGAGTAATATTGAAATATTGCGGCTATGCTTGCTTTCCATAAATTTCATGACATAAATTACACTCCAGTCTTTAGACAACTGTTGTATTTTTTTGGATTTAATACTTTAAGTTTCGGACTTAACACCCATTTACCATTTTTATAAAATTTCTTTGAAATCATAAGTTTAAAAGAACTCTATGCAAACTGAATGAGCAAAAAAAGAGCACTTCACCTAATTCCAATAAGAAAGTTAGGATCTTAAAATTGTTTTATCAAAGAGGAAAATGCAGACTACAATGGAAACCACATGGAAAGCTTTATTTTATAAGATATTTCCCTAACTTCATTTCAAGATAAAAAATCATGTTATCAAGCATTGTCAAATGAAATATGGTATCACAAATGGCATGCCATCCTTAACTGAAAGTTTACAGTAAATATACAGGTAATGCTATCAGAGTAATATTGATGGGACTAAGTAGATATTTCTAATAGAAATATAAAGACTGAGTGGAAAACACAACTGTGCTCAAGTTGGCAAAAGTTAGATAGACTCTCAAAGCTTATTCTTAAAAACATGAAAAGTCACCACATCTTGCACTGTTTATAGATTGGCATCTGATAACAATCCTATTGCTATCTATTAACACTTAATAATGTTCTGTTCTCAGTCATCATTTGATTGTTACAATAACTCTCTCACAATTGTTTTCTCTCATCAGGTTGTCAACAAGATTGTATATGCAATTCTGTTAATAAAAGAGTTTACTTCTCCTAAAGAAAATGTTGTTGCAATTCATCTCTCAATCTTGCATTATAATGTGTAGATTTCTCTGCTAACTGGACTTTCTTATTATTTAGCTTAAAGAAGACAAAAGTCAGTATCTGAAACACTAAAGCTAACAATAGTTCTTCATGGCCACAATCGAAGTGTAGTATTACATTAAACCAAGCTTTGTATCTCAGAAGTTTGATGGTTCATTAAAAATATTTATTATCAAAGTCAAGTAATTTTGCTCCCATCTGTCACCTAACTTAATGACTGCATAGCCTAGGAACTTCCTGGGCAACAAAACTGCTTGTTTAGCCTAATAATTTTGGAACGTTTTAAAAATATTTTCTTGCTATCAACACAGATTTAAATAGAGTTTCTATTTCAATCATGCAAAATTTTAAACATTGAAATCCACTGCAATGAAACAAATATCAAACCTCTTATGAACATTTTACTGTTGAGCTGTTTTCACATTTTGCTCACATTTTACAAGGAAATCAGAAATCCAAAAGGAATGTCTTAACTCTTTCACTACCAAGCTCTATAATCAAATAATGGAAATAATCTATTGATTATAAGAATCAAAGAGTGCTAGAGAATTTCCAAATGACTGCAGGAAGGACAGTTATGTGTGTTTCCCACAAACTGCAGCAAACAGGAGAGAGTAAAATCTCTCACACCAGTCGTGCATTTTTAAAATCTTTCTACTCTACAGACACTGCCTCTGTAGATTGAGGCACATTGAACAGCAACACTGCCATGAAGACATAAAAGAAGCATCCATAGAATCAAGTTCTACCCCAAATTAGAGCTTAATTGCACACAGTCTATAGAAACAGGATTCTCAGTAAATACAATTACATTTTATTGACATTAAATATAATCACAACACAGAAATAGTGAGTCTTCCCTATTCCATTTCAACTTTGTTACTATACTCTACCATCCTCTATTTTAAAAATAAAATGTCATTACCTGTATGAAGAGAACCTGTTAAAAGTCTGAGAAGGTACTGGGCAAATTTCAATATTTCACGTTTACATCGTTTCCTACAGCCACTCATCTTAAGCAAAAGGTATTCCTCTGAGGAGAGCCAGAAGTCTTTGCCAATAAAAAAAAGACAGTCTGTGAGGGAAACTTCTGTGTCAGTTTATGTCACAGGCTGCCTTACAACTCCTGTGGAATTAGCTGTTAGTGCCTGAATCGGAACTTCTTTTAAAAAGCTAGAGGAGCCGAATACAGATACAACAACAGGGTAGTGAGAAAAGGCAGCTCCTCAGTGTGGTCACCACGTTCTTCTGTGGCAACAGATAGGCTGTCGGTTCACACTTGTAGTAACCCAGCTATGGTTCAGCTCAGCATCTCCTCTCCAGGAGCGACTGCAACCTCGCAGACCATTCAGAGGGAGGCGGGGCCTGCGATGCCAGCTCATCAATGAATCAGCATGTTAGCAGGTGAGGAGGCAGATGACAGGTCACTGGGTCTAAAACCCTTTGGAGATTAATAAAATGACCCTACTAATGCAGAAATCAAGCCTGCTGGGGAGAAATCTCAGGGACCACGGTGGTACAAAATAATTCCCAAGAAGAGAACTAGGAAAGCCTGCTGTTCAAGGTCAGACATCAGACAATTCCCTGACTCAGGGTTAATCAGATTCAGAAAGCCTAAATGGTGAAAAGGCTCATTCAAGAAGCTGACCCTGATTCCAAATAAACAGAGTGGAAGATTTACCACCAAATGGAGGCAATGCTGTTTTTTCACAGATAAATATATTCCACTTCATAGGCTCAGTGGTGGAAAATAGACTGTTCCCTAAAATTGGCTGTGCTTTTCTGCACTGTCCAGGCTCAGGTATTTGGAAATTAGGAGAAATCATTGTTTCCTCTAAAATACAGCAGCCTAGAAACCACGACTCTTAAGCCCTATACTTTGCCTCTAGGCAACCGAGCTCCAAAACTAATTTGCTGCATTATCCTAAGAGAAAGAGCTGGCTCAGTTTCTTCATATTTCTAAAAGGCAAGATGCAACTTACTTGTTCCTTATCAATTGACTTATTTTGGATTAGGAGTGAGAACAATTGTAAGGGTTTGAGATTTTCACGAAGTACTCTTCTAATAAAGACAATGTTATAGAGGCAGTTTCTATGAAACTCTGAAAACTACAGCTTACTTTCTCTGAGTTGCGGTTTATTCTCTGAATTAAAAGCCTTGGGCATTTTCTAGGATTTGTCTACATTCTAATTTATACTCCCAGGAGTTTCTTTCCTTGCTTGTTTTTGCTAGTCATATATGTGATATGCATTCTCCAGATTTAAAATACCTAGACTACTTTTATTTTGTCTTCTGACAGTTGTAACAATTCTAGTTGACACTCATATTTCCCAGCAATAACATTTATGAAATGATGCTATTGTACAATAAAGAAAGAAGCATTCCTTGGTATCATAGATTTAAGCAGACTGAGCTGCAATTCACACTTTTCTATAAAACTCCCTTTGCTATAGTCTTAGTGGTATAATCATTAAATGGGATAATGAAGCATGCTTTCCTGGAAATTTCAAAAATTTGATTGACAGTGTTTGAAATAAAGATGGAGTCATACATAAAGGGCAGCAATTTGACATTATGGAGTTCTTGCTCCCACATATGTGCCATGCCCTGCCTGTTTGAAGCAGGCAGGAGAAATGTACTATTGTAGTTCCCAGGTAGCTCTCCATGGTTGGTCTAATTATTTTAAAGCTTCATTTCTTTATCTATAAAATGGGGTTCAGGGTATATATTTGATTTTATTGTCAGAGAGTGAAATGAGTAAAGGTATGGACAACATTAAGCATAGAAATTTCATTCATTTTTCCAGCAAATATACACTGGGCACCTGTTAAGTTCCAGACATGGTTCAATGTGCTGGCCATACATAAGTAACTAGGAGAGGCAAAGCCTGTGTTCTCATGGAGCTTACATCTCAGTATAGAAAATTTAAAAATTAAACAAAGAAATAAATAAGAAAGCACTACATAAAAATACGTGCTATGGAGAAAATATACTAGAAAGTGATTAGGTTGAGAGGGCAAGGGAGATTTCTTTAAGGAAAAAAATATGCAGTTAAACTGGGATATGAATTACAAGAGCCAGCATGAGATTTAGGAGAAAGAGCCTCCAGGCAGAGAAAACAGCTAGTATAAAGACCCCAAGCTAGGAAAGAGTCTGGCATCCTCAAGGATCAGAAAGAAGAATGCAGCTGCTGAAGCATATTGAGCCAAAGGAGACAGACAGAAGATGATTTTCTGGAGGAATACAGGGCCTACAGCATGTAGAGTCTTTTAGCCAAGGTAAGTGGGATGTTTTAGTCTTTTATGGACCCCCAAAAATTATGTTCTGAAGCTAAATTATTCTGGTGCATATAAACTTATGTATATGGGACCTTTTAATTAAAATCATGAGTTAAGGGAACTTTTGATTATATCACTTTTGATTAGGTCCCTTCAGTTAAAAGCCTTTGATTAGATTGCAAGATGCAGGTGGGTGTTAATCCTTTACTGGAGTCCTATACATATGGAGGGAGAGGAGAGGAAAAGCTGCCATTTTACCTGTCATGTGAGAGAGGACTCCAGGACTGCCTGCAGCTGTAGAAAGGCCGAGAAACCCCAAGAGGCTGAGAGAGAGCCAGAGGCTGGAATCATGAGAGCAGCCTGAAACTGAAGCAATGAGGCCCAGAGGAACAGGGAGAGATGAGCCATGTGCCTTATCATCCACAGCTGAGCTCAACGAGAGAGTGAGCCTGGAAAGGAAGTCAGAGGCCAGAGCAGAGAACAGCCACCATTGTGCCTTGCCACATGGCAGGAGTCCAGGATCACCAGCAGCCAAACTTTGGTGAGACAGCATGTCTGATGATGCCTTGATTTGGACGTTTTCACAGCCTCAGAACTGTAAGCTCTCACCTAATAATTCTCATTTAAAAAGCCAACCCATTTCCGATATTTTGCATTGGCAGCCTTCAGCAAACTAAGACAGTAAGGGATTTGGATTTTAGTCTATGTGTACCGGGAAGAAACCCCAGAGAATAGGAAGGTCGTGTGGTCTGTCTGCCATGCAAAAGATGGACTGTAGAGGAGCAAGAGCAGAATAAGAACCTGCTGGGAGGCATCACATTGGTGCAGGTGTGAAGTTATGGTGACATAGTCTGCACGGAAAATGAGAAGTGACTAGTTTCTAGGTCTATTTTGAAATAGAATCAACAGGATTTGGTACCTGCACAGGGGGATATAAGAATGAGAATAACTTAGTTTTGGACTTGGACAATTGGGTAGATATGTTTAATGAGCTGGTGAGTTGAAAATGACAAAACAGTCTGTGGAGATTAAGAAAATAAAAAAGTTTTATTTTGGACATATACTTGACATACCAATTACTATGCTCAAATCTTATGATGGATTTTTAAAATCATTCTTTCATGTAAGTATACTTTTAAAAAGATATATCACTATAGAACCTGCAGGCATCAAATGGATAATAAGAGAAACTATGAGCAACTCTACAAAAAAATGTGAAAACTTAGATAACGTGGGCCAATTTCTTGAAAAACACAAACTACCACAATTCACTCAAAATGAAATAGATAATTTGAAAAGCCCTATACCTGTTAAGGTTATTGAGTTTATAATTTAAAAATCCACTGAAATAAATCTTCAGGACACATGGTTTCACTGGAAAATATTATCAAACACGTAAAGAAGAATTAACAACAATTCTATACAATCTCTTCTAGGAAACACAAGAGTAGGGAATAATTCCCAAAACATTTCATGAATCTAGTATTTCTCTGATAGAAAAATTCAACAAAGACAGTAAAAAAAAAAAGGAAACTGCAGATCAATATCTCTTATGAACTTATATTCAAAAATTCTTGGCAAAATATTAGACAAGAAAATTTGGAAATATCAAAAAATAATTATACAAGGTAGAGTTCATTATAGGGATGAAATAAAAAGCAAAAGAAGAAAAATCATATGCCTATTTAAATTGATGCAGAAAAGCATTTTATAAAATTCAACACCCATTCATAATTTAAAAAATCAGAGAAAATAGAAATAGAGTTGAACTTCCTCAGCTTGAAAAAAAAAAAGCACGTACTAAAAAACCTACCCTTAACATTATATTTAAGGATGAAAGAGTGAATCCTTTATCCATAAGATCACAGAAGGCAAAGAAGTTCTTTCCTACAAGTCTTGTTCAATGTTGTGTTAGAAGTACTAAACAGTGCTATAACATAAGATAGAGAAACAAAAGCATACAGGTTGGAAAGGAAGAAATAAAATTGTCCTGTTTAAAGATGACATGAATTTCTACAAAAAAAATCCCAAGGAATCTACCAAAAAAAAAAACCTCTTAGAATTAATTAGTGTGTTCAGCAGCAAGGTCACAAGATACAGAATAAACTTAAAAAAAAAAAGGATTGTCATAACAATGAACATACAGGCACCAAAATTTAAAATGCAACATAACTTATGATTACTCAAAATGAAATACTCAGTTGTAAATATATTTTAAAAACATGCAAAAGACTTGTATGCTGAAAACCACAAAACACTGATTAAAGAAATCAAAGAATGTTGGCATAAATGAAGATCTAGTAGCACGTCATCGATTCAGACTTAACATAGTAAATATGTAAATTTCCCAAATTCCTGTACAGATTAAATGCAATTCCTATCGAAATCCCAGAAAGACTTTTTGAGACTATATACAATATTTTTCTAGAATTTATATGGAAAAGCAACAAAACTAAAAAAGCTGAAATGATTATTAAAAGGACAAAAGTAGGAGGAATCTGTCTACCTGATTTCATGACTTATTATACAGTTATAGAAATCAAGACTGTGGTATTGGTGGAGAGATGGACACATAGATCAATGGAACAGAATACAGAACCCAGAAATAGACCTACAGAAATATGCCCAGCTGGATTTTGACAATGGTGCAAAAGCAATTCAGTTGAGGGAAGACAGGTTTTCAACAGGTACTTCTGAAGTAACTGGAAATCCATAGACGAAAAAAAAAAAAAATTAGGCATGAGCTAAGCTTCACACTTTATTCAAAAATTAACCCAAAATATATCATAGACTAAAAATTAAAATATAAAGCTATAGAACTTTTAGGAAAAAAACAGGAGAAAATTTTCAGGGTCTATGGCTAGGCAAAGAGTTCTTAGATTTGACACCAAAAACTAGATCTACAAAAAGAAAATTTGACAAAGTGAAACTTCATCAAAATTAAAACTTTCAGTTGATGATAAACCATGTTAGAATGAAAAATCAAGCTACAGAAGCAGGGAGCACATTGCAGTTCAAGTAAAATTGGGACATCAAGAATGTCTTCATTGAGAAGATGACATTTGAGTAAAGATTTGAAAGGTGCAAGAGTGAGTCATGTGGACACGTAAGTTAAACACATGGGCACTTTCTCTGCATGTGCATTTTTCTGCAGCCTCTCAACAGTTAGCCAAAAGTCCTTACAAATCATTCTGTTTTGCAAACTTCTTGAAATCAGCCCTCTGTAAAGGCTTCTTTTCTTTCTTTCTTTTTTTTTTTTTAATGTTGAAGCTTAAAATACCAGTATGATCAACTTTCTCTTTAGGGTCTAGGAGGGAATGCAATTACCAATTTCCAGATATTCTGGATGTTTGCAAGGGAATTCACATGTTCTGGACCCTTTTCCTATATTTATTTTTGGGTAGAGTGTAAGGAAAACAATATCATTTAGTGCTACCTTCAGGAAAACACAAAACATAATAAGGTAGATAAATACAAAATAACACAGTCTGTTATTTTTTTTTTAAAGAAAATGTTGTGTCCATTACTAGCGAATTTGGATTAAACATAACCAGTCTTCCATAATGCCATTAATCAAGGGTTGCTTGTTCAATAATAATAGATGCTCTCAGTATTTCAGAGATGTTAGAGTAAAGCCACTGCCATTCATAGAGAAAGAGCTTTCTAGGACTCAATGACTCAAGGATTTTCTAGAGAAACAAACCAGTTAGCGTCTTTAGCACACGCTATGTTGGCCACTAACCTTTACTGCAGTGAAGTTACAGCTAAATTTAATTTATAAGACAAATTACCTCATTGTGGAATCAGAACTAAAGAACCACCCCCAAAGAAGAAGCCCTATGATGAAAGATGATTCTACAACCAACCACTTTCTTGTTAAGCAAGTTTCAGTGGGACTTAAATGTACATGCTCATTTCAAAATACATTTCCCCTAATTGCGTTTTGGAGGAAATATTTTTTAGTTTTGTTTTGTCTTCTGCCCAGCTTTTATGGGGAAGGCCAAATCTGAGTAAGGCAACTTTTAAAATACACTTGGGTCATGCACATGGCTCCTTAGAATGTTCCACAAATATAAAGAGCTTTGGTCTCTGCTAAAAAGAAACATGATTGATGGATTAAGAGAAGAAGGTCGGCTTCCCTTGATGGAAGAAAAAGCCTGTGTTTCTGGAGAACACTTGCCACAATGGAGTTTATCTGCTAACACAGCTCCTCTTAATACATCTTATTTTATTCTGTTTCTTAGTGGGAATAGGCATTGTTATACTTTTCAAATTGTCACAAGTTGCAAAATTAAACATGTGCAGCATAAAAATAGCACACCATGGGGCTGCAAAGGGAAACAGCACAGAGCCTTGCGGCAAAGTCACAGATTTTGAAAGTGGGTCTTGATAAAATATCAGAGGAGCAAGTGTCCGTTAGAGAGAAATGCCCCAATGCTGGGTCCATTATTATTCCAGAAACGTCACTATTCACCTACTTCAGTGAATAAAGTGCATGCCAATGCACTATTAATATTTGCATCAACTTAGCTGACAGCTCTGTGAATAAAAAGCAAGTCCAAATGAAATGTATTGGCACAAGAAGTCACCCTTTAGTATTCCTAAATTGAAATCTACCGAAAAACACTTAATTATACTGGATTATGCCTAAATAATGCAAAATTATTCCAGTTTCCTACTATAATTTAACGTCATTCAATGAAGACCATTATCTGATGGATATGTAGATTCTGTGGCAATAAGAAGGTGATATAATACACATATTTGCATGCAAATAGAGCCATATAAGTATCTATTTCATACAGATTATGAGATTAAAAACAAAACAAAACTGAAGGGCTGAAGAACTGAAATTCTTTTCAGAAAATGAGGTTCCAGTGGTTTTTATTTTGTTTTGTTTTTAAGACATGACTCACAGTTTGTCATGCATGAGTGTAATAAGTGTTTATGCCATGAGTGTATGTGTTGGGGAAACAACCCCACTGGAGTTGCGTGGCCCCTGGAGCTGAGGCTCCATCTACCTAGAGCCTTTCCTAAGGGACTTGCTATTACCGTTATGGGAGCCAGAAGCAGATGCATCTAGTTGATAGGGACTTCTGACACTCATGCATGTGTCCTACTGAAAAGAAAAAGATATCAGAGTCCTGAGAAGCAGTGATACTGCTGAGATCTTAGACATGGAAGAAGTTTCTGTGTCAGCATGCAAGACTTCAAAGAAGGGGAGACCAAGGAGCCAGCAGTAAAAGAACTGGGGCCACATTCCCAGTCACATATTTACACTCAGAAAAAAAAGAGGGTTGGAAGGGTCCCAAGATTTAATATTTTGCAATATTGAGTTGGAAGCAATGTCTTGAAAACATTGTTTATTTCCTTTTTGAGAGATATTTTTCACTCTAGCAGACCATATAGAATAAGGAACTGTGTTTCTAATCTAGCATGGGAAGTAACAAGCAAATTATTTAACTTGACCTGGACTTATTTTACTCAACCATGAAGCAATCATGTAGTCTCCTGCCTGACAAAACAAATGCGATTACTGGGAGTTAAAAAAGTAACATCCTACAATGTCATAGCAAATTTAAAGTGCTTATAAAATTTTTTTATTTATTGAGATTATTGGAGCTCATCCACTTAAGTGCTATCCATAGCTCTACCCAGTTCTTTTGCAAAGTATGATCTTTGACCCATATGTATCAGAACCACCTGGAGTGCCTTTTTAATAATGCAGATTTCTTGGGCTCCACCTTAAATATAGAGACTCAGAATCCCTGAGTATGGGTCAGGGATCCTTGAAAATGTAATAAATCTCCTTCGTAGTTTGCATAAACACAGAATTTTGATAATCCAAGCAAGCTAATGGAAAGAAAACTACCACCATAGAAAGAAAAGTCAAAGGAAATCCAAGTAGAAAATTGAATAGAATGAAATAGTGGCTGTATAAAATTCTCATCAATCCACTAGATATTTCAATGAGTTGGAAAAAAGTATATATATGGGGCATGGGTTGGTCTACAGGTCAGGGAATATACTATTGGCATAAGTAAGGAGCAGCCTAAATCTACCTGCAGATCACTGACGTATTATCATTGGGTGAAGCATCCCCAGCCTTCCATTTCAAAAAGAATCACAAGTGAGTCAAGGAAGCCTTGTTTTCAGAAGAGCAAGTGAGAAATCAACAGGCAGGTTCAAAAGAAGTCATCAGCCACAAGCAATCTGGTGGAGTCCATTTGAATCTAATGGACACTGGCAGGCTTGATGAAACTGGCTTTTTATAACATTTTATTAGAATGGCCAATGTATTTAAAAACAATTAGGCCACATATATGATTTAAACTTTAGGAACCCAGCTTGCTAGTCTTTTCCCTCTATCAGTTTTTTTTTGTTTTTTTTTTTTTGCAATCAGACTTTTCTTTTTTTTAAGTAACATGCTGTATAAACAATTTGATTAATATTTATATAACTTAGCTCAACTCCAACAACTAGCCTTTTGGAGGTTTGTTTTGTTTTGTTTTGCTTTGTGTGTTAGTTTTTTAAAGAGAGGCACAGAACTTTTGACCACATTCTCATGCAAGATGAGATCTCAAAAAAGATGAATTTGAATCTGAGGTAACTGAGTAAAAGACAGTAATAAAAAAAAAAAAGAAGAATTAGAAAGTCACAATACAGTTGTTGATTTCCTTCTACTATGAACCAAGGCAGAAGTCAGTAGGTAAGTTTCAGATGATAAGATACACACTGAGCATTTAGAAATGCTGAAGCAGCATTCAGAAGAACGGTCAAAGCTGAAGGTCACATGTAGAAGCCATCCATGTAGAAGTGTCAATTAAAACTGAATATGGATGGAATCCCTGAAGGAGACAAGGATGACTTACATGGTGGTTGTCAAATTGTCTTAGTTATAAATGGCATTAACCTGTTTTCCATTTATTTATTTATTTGCACTATTTATTTATTATAATGAGATACTAGCTTTAAACCAAGAGAAGATACAGATTTAAAAACCTGAAAATCAAAGATTAAGACAAGAAAGCAAAAACAAAGTCTATAAAGATTATTATGAGAAACAAGATGGTGTTACAATGATACATTCTTGATTTTTTAAATAAAAAATTTCTTTTCTTACTTAGCAAACATCTGGAAATGTTATATGCAAGGGCATTATACTGTCACTTAAAAATATTTACTCAATGACATCATAACTATACCGGGTTATAATTCTTCTTAGTGTGAGGAGTCCCTTTTGTTAGGTTTCCATTGATTGCCTTTTATAATTACACAAATGCCATAGGTGGAATGACAAAATGAAAGCACATATCCCAGTCCAGCACACAATAATTACCTATATCACATTATAACCACAGCCACTGCCAGGACATGTAACTTTCAGATTAAATTGGATAGGTATGCACATATTGGCATGCCATTATAGAAAATGAACAAAATAGCACTGCCTACATTCTCCCAGAACCATATATTCTTGTTTTGACTTACAGTAAGTGAAATATTAGATTATGCTGAAAATAAAGACCACTTTTGGACTTCATCTCAGAATTCTAAATTCAATTTTGACTTGCTGCAGGAAAAGAACGCCTTGGAAACTTCTGTGCCTTTCGAATGTCATTGGGTGTGCCCTGAGGATTCATTTCCAAACAGCAGTTGAGGACGATCATAGGGCACACACTGCCCTGGAACTTGCCGCCGTACCCCCTTCTCATCAGAGCAGGGTGATGAAATATTCAGAACCCGGCCTTGGTGGTGCATAGCAGAGTAAGGCAGGGCTCTGACCTTCCCCAGGAAAGTCAGTCAGGAAACAAATGCCTGACAATGGGTGACACTTACCATGTGCTGTAACTGAAAGCCACCTAATGCAATTTTCATGTTACACATTCTTCTCATGGTAAATGCACTATTAAGCTCTCGCTGCAGAGATGTCCTACTAAAAGCCTTTTTAATGTATGCTACAAATTCATGTGCCGATCCACCCATGGCCGACCCTCTGCTCCAGAGAAAACTTTGTAGTCAGTAGGTGTCAGAGTGGGAGACAGTGGAGTGAGCACTAGTCTGAGAGTCGGCCTTGAGTCCTGGCTCCCTCAGGACTGATGTTGAGCAAGTTGCTTAAGGGTCCAAATCCTGATCTATAAAATGAGGGTATTAGATTAAATAACTAATGACTCCTTTCCAACTTAAAAAATCATGTCCGTAGATTAGCTCTAAATATATATATATGTATATATGTGTGTGTTTATGTTTTAATTAGTCTCCTAATGCTCCATCAAATGGATTTACTTGAGTTTATTCACTCATGTCCTACTGATGTACATACAGGATGTTTTCAGTTGTCCTGCTACCACAAACAATATTGTGATAAATGGCCCTTATGATAGGGAGTTTTTACTTCTATATGCTAGTGTCATTAACTTAGAGGAATATTTGTTAGGTGAAAAAGCAAGTTACATATTTGTTAGATGAAAAACTAAGTTACAAAGACACACACACACACACACACATATATAATATGATCCTATTTTTTGTGAAACAAAACTGCATTCTCTACATTTGTGTATTTCATTTGTTAAGAATTGCAATTCTGGGGCCGGCTGGATAGACCAGTGGATAGGGTGCCGGCATATCACATGGGAGGCCCCAGGTTCGGTTCCCGGGGACCTCTCCTAGCGGGCAGACTGCCTTGAGAATGGCAAGCCGCCATGCGCGGGCCAGAGCCGCCGTGGGCAGGGCAAAAAGCTGCCATGGACAGGGCAAAAGCCGCCATGGGCAGGGCAGGTCGCCCGTGAATGGAGCACAGCCAGCCACCCGCGAACTGAAAGCCGGCCGTGAATGGACGCAGAAGCCGCCCACAAGCGGGGAAAGCCACGCCTGTGCAGTGACCAGTCTCGGTGCGTCGCCACAGCGGGGGTGGGGGGAGGGGATATATGTAATAAAATAAATAAATCTTTAAAAAAAAAAAAAAGAATTGCAATTCTGCTTCATTGGAGGAGAAGATACATGATATAAAGAAGACTGTGCAATGGAGAGTACTCATTATATGGTGCTAATATTCAGAATAAAAGATTATAATACTTCTGAAAGTATGAAATATCTTTATATACATCTATATGAAAGAAATATAGATTAATGGAAAAATATTGATTTCATTAAGTGATGGGAATTCAAGCAATTTTTTACAATTAGCAGTGCTAATTTGTTCCTTCAGTTGTTTTTATTTCTATTTATTATTTAATTTTTTGCAGAAAAGTGACGTACAGACAAAAGGGAAAATAATGTGTTTGTGATACGAACATGCCTGACGGGTTCTGTGGCCACCAAACACCAATGATAGTTATTGAACATTTGCTTTGGGCAGGACACCAGGATGAGAAATTTTCCTGAGTTATTTAAAATAATCTTCAAAACTTAATTATCTCCCAGAAATAATGGAGGAACCGAGACTTGAAAAGATTGCATAGCTCACTTAACTTTATCACAGTATTAAATATCACATCTTAAATGTGCTCCACTCCCCATCTGTCTCAAAGCCCATGCTCTGAAGCCATGAATAATTCCTTCATTACCATTCTGAAACATTTTTAAGGATAGGGTAATTTTATAGACAGTCCTAGATAACATGCTATATATTTCCTGAAAAGAAGAAGTTGGTAAAACAGAACTTAGCAAAATGAGCAGGATATCTTGTAAACTGGACTAAATCTACTCTTACTGTTCTTATGGAATAACTCTTGTGTGTTAGTGAAACAAGATTGGGGGAAAACCCTTATTTCGGCCCTGCCCTCCAAAAGTTTTCATCAACCTAACAAGTATGTTTTCAATATTTTATCATTTGGCCTTTAACAAAGGGCTGCTTATCTCATGGGCATGTGGGCACATTTTGAAGATTCTCCACAGCCTATCAGTGCACTTGTATTATGCTTCTGGTGTGGTGACCAACACCTCTTTCACGCATCCTTCTCCCTAGATAAGCTCTTCCCATAGCTACCTCCTGAGCTAGCCTAGATTCTCTGTTTTTACTTCGCTGCTGCAATGCAGATTCATTTCCACAAATGTTTACTCTAGCACCCATAGCGTAGAACAATGCCATGGACAGTTTGCTGTTGTATGAGATTTAAAGGCAGTTGTTCCCCTTTAGAAAGCTGGAAAAATTCTGACTATGGCAGCAGTTAGCCAACTTAGTTTTCTTCCTCTCCTACTTTTAATGTTTTATTTCTTGGCCCTCTTCATTCAGGAGGTAAGGGTACATGGGCATTCCTGTCATTGAGTGCCATTGAACCCCTTCAAAAGAGTAAGGCCTGTGGACTTGGAGCATCTGAGCTTCTCTGCCAGTTCTTTCCTTTACTGCCTGTGATTTCAACCAAGTCATTTAAAAATGTCTAAGCCTCAATATCTTCATGTGTAAAGGGAATTAATAATACCCACATAATAAACTTATAAAATTCTTGTGAAAATTAAATGAAAAAATATATATAAAACACAATTGAGAGTGGAATACAGGAGATAGTTCATCAGTGGGAGTTACTGCCTTTACTGTAGTTACTAAATCTGAAATTGAGAAGGAAACCTTTTCAAAGCAAATATCAAATAGAGGTAAGGGAAAAATCTCCAAGTAATTGGAAGAATCTTCTTGAATACTGCTGTGATTATTATTTGGATTATAGGAGCCAATTCCACTTTAATCGATCATTTTATATACAATACAAAAATACATCTGTATTCTATCTTTTAGAATAGATTATACTTGGCTGGATATTCTATGGGAAAAATTACAAAATAACCATATTTCATGGTACAAGATCATGGACATATTCATGTATGGGCTTCAATCACTTCAAAACATTATAATTGTATGAAAATTGTATGAATATGTATATGCATTTCCTGACAAAAGGGTCCAGAACTTATATTTGGTTCTGAAAAGTTCCTAATATTCTAGAAACAATATGTGATTCTACACTAGATATACGGGGGGAAATAATTTATGTCATCATCTTTTGTTTTTCCTAGAATCCTGAGGAATAATTCTAACTTCCGTCCTAAAAATACAGTCTAGTACCATGTTTTCTCATCTTAACAAGATGATGGTCCCCTTTGATAATTGTAAGAAATTTATAAACTTTTTTCTAAAATATGATGCATCTATCCACAAAATCATGTGTTACTTAAGCAAAGAACTCGTAGCCAGTTGTCTGACAAATTAAAACAGCTTTGTACCTAATGACTTCTATGTAACTTGGTCTACATTTTAGGTTGCTCCTAATCAGAACTCCTCATGAGAGAAAGCAAAAGTAGAGAATGGACAAAATACATAAAACCTTATTCCTTTGATCATGAGATCCCTACATGGCATGATGCAGCTGATATGTCAAGGAAGGGAAAGATGGATGGTTACTAGCCTCTTTAAGTGAGGGGTTACAACCAGAGTCCACTAAAAGTACCAAACAAGCTCATTAAAGGGGCACATTTGCTTAAGAGCTAGCATCTCCATAAGGCCAGGAGTAATTTAAATCTGAATTATATTTTCTCAAAGGCACTTCTGTATGGGAACCACATTCTTAAAGAACCTTTAGAGAAATATTATTGACTACTTCACAATTTTACTTCACATTTCTTTGCCCTCCATGCACCACCCCCATTCCCCCTTGTGCTTTGTAGAAAATCCTCACAACAGGAACTTCTTTACTGCTAGCAGTCCAGGACACCAGCAGAGAAAGAAAGAAAGGAAGAGAGGATGGAGGAGGGAAAGTGAGATAGAGTGACAAAGTCAGAAACAGGGACAGAGAAGGAGAGAGGGAGGAAGCAAAGGAGAAAGAAAGAGGGAGAAGAAGAGGGAAAGAGAAAAGGAAGAAGGAGGAGAAGAAGGAAAGGAAACTATAACTTGGCAGTTTCTGGCATGCTGATAAATAGGTTTCCAAGAAACATGTCTCCCAAGTCCCTCAATCTGCTTACCCACTCAGCCCATTTTCTCTGCAATTAAGTAGAAGCAATTGAAGACAGCCTGATCTCATTCTTCCAAGTCCCAACCCCTTGTTTTTAAAGATATCTGTGAACAGATATTACATAGGCTCTTTCAATAACTTGCAAATTTCCAGGATAGTACTATATTTTATAGTACCAACTTACAATACACCAATGTGTTTTTCTTCATCATCTGTTGCCAAAATATTGTTTTGAGTATGAATAAGGGAACAGTTCCCTTCTTAGTGACCTGAAACAAAATATTTTCTCTTCCATTTTAGCTCTTTTGTCTGCATACAACCTAAGATGGTATCTCCTCACCATTTCTTCTAAAAGATAAGTTATTTTCAATTCAGTTAAACAAATGTGGATTGGGTTTTGTATGGCTTTCCTTATATCAAGCCCAAGAAGCAGAAGAATTATATCAGGTCTAGGAATTATATAGGACTGCAAATGTCTGTGGTGATTTATACCCCTGGAAAAAGTTATTTTATAAAAATCAATTTGCTTTCTTTATTAAAAAGACTGACAAGTTTTCATAACATGGTTTTCAATTTTTTCTTCGTGCTTCTAGTACAATAATTAGCAAAATATCTCAGTTGACTCTTACATTTATTCTTTCACTCATTCCAAGCATTTATTAAGGAAGAATCTGTAAAATCAGGTTACTGTGATACAACTTCTCCAATTTTTAAGCTCAGCATTAAAGTGGATACACCTAAGATCTATTTAACAGGAGGGAAACGGTCTGCACAATTTATTAATATAGCTGTATGAAAAGCCTCTTCTATAATGATCTGAACTTTATAGGCAGCTGCTAAGGCCAAGAAATAAGCCAAATTGTTCTTGGTCAGCTTTAATGGTAAGATAGTTGTCTAGTCTGTTAACCAAAGTGGCTTTATCTATTTATAGGGCAATATAAAAGAGTTTTAGTCTCTGATGAAAGACAGAATCATCTCGTCCCTTGATGCCCTATAGCAAGGAGTCATTATTAGATAAAGTTGGGGTGCTTAGTTATAAGATTACATGATGGGTATGTTTACCCCTACAAGAAAGCCACTTGTGATCACATCTTTCCCCTCCCAAACTCATTAACTTACTCATATTTCCTCACCTCCATCACTGGTCTTGAATCATACCTGGAACACTAAAATAGCTCCTTTAAATGGAAGCAAAGAGCTGTGACCAGATATTGCTGTCCCTTATTGCTACAGCCATTCCTCCCTCTGAGGTGGCTGACTGTTAAGAGCTAAGCCTAAGTAAATTCAGATATAGCTTCTAAAAGCCACTTTCCACAAAATTCAGGTAGAGGAAATAAAGCAAGTGTATTAGTCAGCCAAAGGGGTGCTTTTGCAAATATACCAATAATTGGTTGGTCTTTATAAAGGGGATGTATTTGGGGTAGAAGCTTACAGTTACAGGCCATAAAGCATTAGTTTCTTCCCTCACCAAAGTCCACTGTCACCTGTTGGAGCAAGACAGCTGCCGATGTTTGCCAGGGTTCAGGTTTTTTGGGTTCCTCTCCTCATG